>SCHK01357213.1:0-10889 GCA_004124795.1 Poropuntius huangchuchieni
AGATAGAATTATAATTTTATATTAATAAGTCTTTAAAATAAATTTTTTAAAAATAATTATAGCATAGGTGTTTTTGTTTTGTTGTTTTTTTCTGCTAGGGGTGACACACACACACACACACACATATATATATATATGTCTGTCTGTATGTATATATATATATATATATATATATATATAATTTTTATTTTATTTTATTTTTTGCTTGTAGTCCTCAAATATTCCAATAGGTGGCGATGTCAGTTCAAAATAGATCTTTTAAATCCTATTGTATGCAGCTTGAGCGTTTAAAAATGCATTGGAATCAAACATGAGTGAAACTGAATATTGAATAGGAAATGTGTTTTTATGCATGTGTTTGTAATGCTCGTGAGTGTGTGTGTGTGTGTGTGCGTGTGTGCGTGTATGCACTTATAAGCAAATCCAGAATTAGCAGTGCTTTACTTCACCGATTTGGCAGCATTCCTACATCTGGCACATGAGGGCACCCTTGTTCTATAAATACATCTAAGAGCACTCGCTCAGTCGTCCTATTACTATACACAAGTTATTCAAGCCTATAGCTACATTAAGGGGATTTTCAATAAAACATTGAACACTGATTGAATTAGTTACAATCACCTACTCACTGTTCCAATGATGACTGTCACTAAGCTGAGGATGACTGAAGATACTTTTATCCTAAAAACTGATCTTTAAAACATACTCAGATGTGCTGATCTAGATTTAATCATATTTTCATTTTTCTCTCTGCAGATTGACCATATCAGCGGAGTGTCCCATGCAGTTGGAGGATTTCCCTATGGATACTCATGCCTGCCCACTCAAATTTGGCAGCTGTAAGTCCATAATGTTTTATTCTGAATGAAGAACAATTCCTTTGCCACTGCCCAAAAATCCCTTAGT
This sequence comes from Poropuntius huangchuchieni, assembly GCA_004124795.1. Classification (NCBI taxonomy): domain Eukaryota; kingdom Metazoa; phylum Chordata; class Actinopteri; order Cypriniformes; family Cyprinidae; genus Poropuntius; species Poropuntius huangchuchieni. The sequence goes on from SCHK01357213.1 coordinate 907, forward strand.
ACATGTTTCGTTGCTATTATAAAAAGATTTTAAAATAGCAGATTCCAAGAAATCATAAAAGAATCCCTCTGATGAAGTATAGTCACTACTTAAAATGCAAGATTACATCCATCTTATTCAGTAAATGCATAAGAATATCATCTCTCATTTAGATGAACAAGATGCAAATAGAAAATTGCAGAATCCACCCCATTTTCCAAATTCTTGCATATCTATCTATCTCTATGTATATCTATATCTACCTATATTTGCATATCTATATATCAATATCTATCTGTTTATCTATGTATATATATATATATATATATATATACATATACGTATACAGACACGCACACACATACACACATTGCCTTAGCACAGCATGTATTCACTTATGAAACGTTAGCAGAGCAGAGATAGGAATAGGAGCAACATTGTGTATATTTTATAGGAAATTTCCACTGCAGGAGATGATAGGAAATTCATCTTTCTTATATTATGTACCAAGCACCTCTTTGCCTTCATCTTCGGTTCTCAATACACTTTTGTGTACTTTTTACCAAAATATTCAGTAAATTTATGCTAACTTGGCCTACTTTAGTCAGCTTGATGGACTGGTGTTTAAGGTATATCTGAACACATACTGAGTCCAGTTTAGCCTGATTATCACGTGGCATCCTGTCCAAGAGCAGGATTAAGATTATCACCTGGTGCTAGCAGAAAGAAGGGTGACTTGAGGACTGGATTAGTAGGAAGGTGTCCTGCCATTCCTCCCGTGCTCACGTACGCACTGCCCACACACAAAAGAAAGGCTTTTTGGTGCTAAGAAGCCAGGAACGACCTGAGATGGGCTCAGCTTTCTTTGATGTTCAGAGCATTACAGGATAGGGCTGTACATGGAGAGCCTTTGGGTTGGGATACAGCAGAAACCATGACAGACAGCGCTTAGGAGGGGTGCTACTGATGTTTCATGATTGTGCATATCTAAATATTTGATTTGTATTTTTGTAGCTGCTTAGTAAAATCCCTCATGACCTGAAGTTCATTCAGTAGCTGCATAAAACCACGCACTGTGCTTACGCTCTCCATGGGTACGTCAAGATTTAATAAATACATAAAAAATCGGCCAGCATAAGGTGATGTTTAATCTAATCTGGCCCGTGACCTAAAATGAGTCTGATGCAGAGCTTTTGGGAATCTCATAGGCTTCCCAATGTGATTGGATGGATTGTTAAATTAGAAAATCAACATAGTTTGAAGTACAGTATAAAATCTCATCACTCTAAAAGTAAAATTGTTCTAGCCTGCCTGGTTTGACCTGAATCCAAATTGATGTATGCAGACAATCCTTAAAACTAATTTTAAACCAGCCACGCTGCATCAATTTAAGATACTCTGTTGTCTAAAAAAGCATTTTGCGCACTAAAAAAACCCCTCTCTTCTTCTGGAATACTGAAAATATTTTAATAACAAGGCTTCATTTTTTCCCACCAATTGTTTATATCTACTTTAGGGACAATAGCATAATTTACTTCATTTCATTTTTCATTTTCATTGATCTGACCATATATTATCTCTTTTATTATAGAAGCAAGAACTACTTAACCCACTATGAATATTTAATAAAGATTGAGCATGATTTTCACAAATGAACAGTACGGTGTTAATAAACATGAACTATCCTGCACAGAAATTGGATTGGATTCTATTATTTAGCTATTTTGTTTAATTAGTAATTTCTCAGCATTTCTTAGGTTTTTAAATTTTACATTCTACTGAAGATTTAAAAGACCCTGTGAGCTATCTCAAATGTCTCAAATGGTATTAATTATTCATTGTCAGGTGGTAATTGAAAATTTAGCCTTCATTAGGACTCAACGTACTTGCAAACTTAGACTTCACAGACTTATTTCCTCCGTGTGAGTTACTCTATACACAGGCAGCAGAGAATTAGTGATTTAACTTGTAAATCGCACAACAAATGTGCTTACTTGAAGTATTGTGCTCTGTTATGTAAAGGGTTATATAAATTCTGTCTGCACTTAGCAGCTTTTGTTTGGCTGGTTGGATAACAGTGACAGACGCCTGGTTTTAACCGGCATCTCAACCAAAATGCCTTAGAAAGGCAACGGCGTTCATGTAAACGAAAAAAGTTGTGAAGCCGATGTTAATGCAGAGCCTTTGTGAAGGAATATTCTGCTCTTCAAAGAGACTGACAATCATTCACGTAGTTAATCTCAACAGACACAATGTACATCTTCTGCTAAGCACATTGAGTGAATCAGGTACAAAGACATTAATTTCACGATTAATGTAAAGTCAGCTGGTCATTATCACAGAATAGTCCCTGATGTGAAGCTTAGGCTCTCGTATCACCCTGTGAGGGTTTATTTTGCGGTAAAGATAGGCTGACTGTACAGTACATTATCCCACTTATTGCATGGCTGGACATGAAATATTGATTTTGAGTTGAAATGATTTTATTATGTGAGAAGAGAGAGACTGTGGAGTGTCTAGGAACACTGAACTCTATAACTGTCTGACTGTATATTAACCCAGTTATTACATGGTTTTACAAATTAATAAACAGAGATGAAATATTTTGATTATCATTGAAAATATTATATTAGTTTAGATGTAGAAACTGTTGAGTGATCATTTACACAGCCATTATTCAGCAATATACTGCATAAACAACAACAAAGATAGTAATTTGCTTTTTTATGATATTTTTCCTCTCTGCCTTTCACTGCATATTCTTCTGTCTATGTCTTTTTTTTTATATGTACTTTGCATTAAGGTTTATTTGATGACGTTAGTACCAGTATAGTGTATATTTAGCGCTTCCCGTACTGTGCAGTACAGCCTTCAGGTTCTCATCCCAGCAGATTCACCTCAAAAGATTATATAGACCAAAGATTACTGCGGGATGATTCAACCTTGTAAAGGTCCCCAATGGTGAATCATATTTTTGTTACGATTAATCCAATATATCTGTTCCCAGAGAGTTTTGGGAGAGAAATAAGATAAGGCATAGGTCAGCAATGAAGGATATACTGTATGAGGTAGGTCTACAAAACAGTGTGTTGAGATACAGGTATTGGCCTATTAAAAGACAGACACTAAACAAATATGTATACACAACAAATATGCGCACACACACACACACACACAAAACAGCATTTCAGCAACCAAGCCTTACAATCACAAACATATCCTGCAGCTTTAAGAATACTGTCTGTGTTTTCTTCTCAACCTGTGGAGCTAATGGCTAAAGATGTCACTAGCTGGTCATCTGTATATAGAGTTTTAGGGTCACTTTAGGGCAGCCAAGCCTTATAATCTCAGAGTAAAGAAAGACAGGCGTTACGTATAGGGACAGGTTGAAAGGTGTGGGTGTTTGTAGAAAAGAATGGAGGTATTAATTTGTATATTTTTTATTTCTTACTCATGCTGCCATATTTCTTCTAGCTTGTTTATTAGTAAGTGTTTGAGAATGAGATTCTTATATTTATTTATTTATTTGTTTGTTTCCAGATGGGACTTTTAAAAAAAAAAAAAAAAAAAAATCATTTGCAGTGCTTCAAGCTATAGTGGAAAATATTTTGCTGCATTTTTGATCTGAATATTCAACATTTTAAATTACTCAGTATTATAATTTAATTTTATTTAAATAATTTACTTGTGTAATTTTTGCATGTTGTCACATTTTGGGAATTAATTGTTTAAGTGCTGCTTAAGTGCTTTAACTTACTTCATATTGTCATTGATTTGAAATGCTAAAAGGCATTCATTATTGCATGAGTGGATTGCAAATGAGATGCACAAACAAAATGAAAACTCTGACATTAAATGATTTATTTAGACCTGGAATAAAATAAGCTGTAAAAAACCTAACATTCCTAACCACAAATAAGCACACACACGCTAGTTTCACTGTATTAATGAGATCATCTCATCAAGTGAGGGCCACTTTGTGGGTGTCTGATGTTTCACTCTATTTGTGAGGACATTTGCCAAAATTTGGTCCTCTCGAGTATAGCCAAACCTGTACATGCACGCACACATTCTGTCAAGTCAATTCACACTCAACGATTTCATTTTACTGGAAAGTGTTTCAGTCATGTGTGAGTAAGAAGGTTATTCTACAGGCTATTCTCTCTTTGGGCTGTGGTGACCCTGTCATAATGAAGAGCTGCATTTGTTTCCCTCAAGTCCTCAACCCTTGACCTATAAGAAATATTTTGTCCTTTGTAAGCTAGACCTTGTCACTTCCTTTGGTTTATCAGACACTGTTTCCTTAGTGTCTACAGACTACAGTATGTCAAAAAAGTATAAGAATAACATCTCCCACAGTGCACTGGGTATAATATAAACACACACAATCTTTATTTTCTGTACCTTTAAAATTCTACAATGATTTCTATCATCACTACCGCTATATACAACTTGAGTTTCCTCCTTAGTCCAATCCATAGTAGGCTTGACAAAGTGTTTTACATTTTAACTTAAATGAGTTCAGAGCTTATTTGGATCAGCTGATGTCCACTAAATTCAATCCAATTAGATCCACTTACAATCACCATTTATAATTAGCATCAACACTGTCTTCACACTCATAGTTTTATTTAGTTGTAGGCTCCTGAACTTGCACTGAGCTATCCTTAGGAGAACTGATATCTAACTCTTAAAAAAGAGTTTCAGGTTTTGTTCGGATTTCTCAAAAAGTCTGAAATGTCACACACGGTCAGTAAAGGTTCATGCCATAAATCCACAATAATGATGACAGCAGTGATGTGCTCTTTTCTTGTGTATAAGAAAGGTGAGATAACACAGAATGCAAACATGATAGCAGCTTAGAGATCCTTGATTTTTCAATGCTTAGCAATATATAGGAAATAGCACTATAAAATAAATAAATGAAACAAAAATACTAGAGGAAAATGTTTTGCAATTAAAAATTTAGAGAGATTAAATCCTGTCTATTAAAAAAATGTGACCTGATTAATTCAACGCATAGCATTTTTGTGTAAATTGTATTTAAACCCATTGGTGTGTAAATCTACCTATTGACTGAATGCACAAAATGTATAAATATTAAATAATTATGTGCATGTTTCATGAATAACACCCACTGTTTATAGAACTGTAAACATATAGTACATTTGTCCCAAAAGTGTTGCATAACAAAGTGTTAATGCTGTAGTTAAAAATAGAAAATTACAGGACTTGCCAGCATTTTGAACTATCTAAGTATGCTCTCTGTCCCAACATTCAGTATTAGCTTTACAATCTTATTTGGCTGGTACCCTATAGAGTCTTAACAAGTAATGTGTGGGCTTGTCCTCAAGCAGACTGTCCATTCTGAGAAGTGTCTATGAGAATGGCCTAGAAGCAACTTGCCTATGATGCCTTACATAATACATTATATTGTTACATTATTTCAACATGCAAAAGCCTTTTCTGCAACCATCCAAAGAAATCTGGCACAGTTTTTTGGTAAAAGTACAACATTATCTGTAGGGGTACACAGCTTTTACCATAACTGCACTGTGTTTCAGTGCTTCTTTAAAGTGGATTTAGTGGTTCAGAGGAGCATCTGGTTGTGAGTATGTGTTAGCTATGATTTAGTCAGGACATCTGTAGCATTATCAATAGCAAGTTTGATTTTCTTAGTCAGGGGAAGAGTAGAAGAGTGGGGGTGGTGAGACTGACAATTTGTGAAGTGCAAATTAGTTTGCAGGAATTTTGCTGGGGGTATCTAAGGGTATGTGCGTCTGTGTGTTCAGATTGTTGGCAGAATAATCCCTCAGTCTAGATGGTCGAAGTCAATCTTAATTGTGATGGAGACAGCCGGCATGAGAGTGGCAGGATTAATGTTTTGCTTCAAGATTGAATGTCACAATGGTGGGAGGGGGTGAAAGGGAAAAAAATGGAGTGTTAAGAATCTCTCTGCAAAGCTGCAGCTATTTTATGTGAAACTAGCATCTACTAAAAATGTTGTTTCACATTATGTTAAATATGAGTTTATTACAGTATGTAAACGAAAATACAGAAATATAGAGTAAAAAAAAAAAATCAAAGTAAATTATAAATAAAATGTAAATTGAAAAAAGGTTTATTTGTGGATCAGTGTATTAAGAGGATTGGCAATTTTTTTTTTTTTTTTTTAGATCTCTACTTTTTTTGCAGGACAACTATACAAAGGTTAAACTTTTTTTTTTTTTTAATGCGCAAAGACATGTAATTTTATTGAAGTGTTCCTCTAGTTGTCATCAACTGCAGTGCAGGTGTCTATGAAAATCTCTTTTTTTAACCCTCATGGTCTGATCCTATTTTTCAACGCAGGTGCAGATGATTAAATTTATTACCCAGCTCTACACTTGGCAGAGTCAGAAAAACATGCTCCCTGTTGATAAAGGAAGCTGATATTTCCTCATGATTGACAGGTGTAGACACTGTACCTCCTAAATCTGAGAAATGAAAGTTGCTTGCATGCAAATCGCAATGCAATCAACTGACAATGTGGGTAACACTTATGCAACCTTATTCAAAGACGGGACTAAACAGATTACATTTAATTTGAACTAATCTTCCAGGTACTCGCAGTTTCTGGTTAATAACCGTTATCATTGCATAATAAGTGTAAACAACTGTGTGTTTTTCCAGATGCCTACCCTATCTCAGAAGTGGTGTATAAGTGGACTAAAGGCCCTGGCATGTCTGTGGTAGTGGCAGAGGAAGGGTCACGTCTTAACCAATACCATCTGATCGGTCACACTGTCGGTACGGAAGATATCACCACAAGCAGAGGTAAATAACTTTCTCTGACCTAATCTCATTCATTGCAGCGTCACTCAGTCAGTCATTTAATGCCCATTCTTGCTGATATATCATACATTTTCTTCCATACTTCATCTCGCCTTCTAACCTGTTACATCTAATGCATTATTTCCAGGAACAGGATGTGTTGCATCACACCATTTCAGTTTCATTTTCCTACACCGTGTGACGTCGTCTCTCTTAAATAAAGTGATAGCCCTTCTGTGATTATAGCTTTTTCAAATCAAGCTGGATGGCAAATGAGTGATGAGGATTTCAGTACACCTCCCACTCACGGCCAGCTGTCTCTAGGACCAGCGAGAGTACAGGAAGAGATGAAGATGAGAGAGAGGGAGGGGAGAAAACAACACTTATCCTGAGCCATTGGGTCTGGAGGGTTAATCCTTGTGCTTCCCCATCAGTTGTGCTTTTACCATGTGACGTCGGTCAGCCACCATTGGCTCAAGCCGGCAAGAGACACATGGGAGACGAGCGAGGGGGAGAAGGGGGCCTGGGCGGCATCTGCCTAATTCGGTTATGTAAAGATGACTGGTAATACACTCATATCATTTCTGCCTCTAGCTTTGTAATCATGTGTGGGGGGGTGGGGTTGGGGGCTTCCCCTTGTTCCGCCTTTATGGATGTACATATATGGATAACCGTGCTGAGCTGGCGTACACTCATATTCAATAAGACATTATCATGAGCTAGGCTGATACTATCAACTACGCCGACCACGTCATGTTTTAAACCATGCTGAGCCATCTTTCTTTCTCACTGCCATTGATTTAAACATCAAAGTTAGCCAGCTGTCATCAGGTGGCCAGAAACACTTTTAGAAACTAGCTCTGAGGCCACGGCGTTCCTTTCTGGCAGGACTTTATAACCTGTCTTCCCCCGTCTTGCGATTTTTGCCCTGGCTGACTTGCAGGACAAAGGTCAGCTGGTCATTACTGCTGCTAATCTGAGGTGCAAACCTCTTTACAAAGTTAAAAATAGATCCACCAGGACTTCATCTCATGAGCGCAGGGTCATTAGCTCAAACCCAGTGGAGAAGAAAGAAAGAAAAAGGGAAAAAAGACCTTCTAGAGTCTGCCAAACAGAGGGTAAAATTATCTCCAGTGGAAATGTCAACATTCAATCACTTGGCCCGCACTGTAAAGACATCCAGATAACCTGTCACCTTTTATTAATAAGAACTCCCATCCAGAAAATAGCACCTAGCCTTCCCAACTGTTTCAAATTGATTTAGAAGCTGACCCCCTCAGGTGCTCATCCATTCCTGTCGACGTTCAACACTGTTATTTTTCTTTGAATGTAAGAAAAACCTCAGACTACTCACCAGTTGACCAGCATGGCAGCGTTGTTCTCTGCTATGAATGGGAGTTCTCCATAAACACTCCAAAAGCTTAGAAGTAAAATCCACCACAGTCGCATGTTTGTAGCTCTCAGAAGAGTCCCACCCCGCAGGGCACATCCAAGGTGGAATATATGAAATGGGGCACTGCCAGTTGTGCTTTCTTCCCGGTCATTGAAATAAAGGGGCGAGCCAGACAAAGGGGATGCGACGAGCCCCTCATGACGAGGACATCTTTGCCCCCAGGGCCCTCACAACGTTCAAACTTTTCCTTGACTTCCAAGGCTCAACAGCTTGTCGTCCTCTTCATCTGATCCACTTGATCTGTCCCCTCTGATCCTGACTAGATTTTGCGCTTTTGCTCTGTTTTTACCCCCTTTTTTGTTCCCTCGCTTTCTCTCTGCAAGCCGTGAAAGAGTATATCCTAAACGCGGATGGCCTGGCCTGACAGAATGGATGGAACTATTGAAAGAGCGAGAGACAGAAGAGTTTGTGTGTGTATGTGAGAGAGAGAGAGAGAGAGAGAGAAGCCTGCAGGTTGCAGATTGTGACAAGGGATTAGTGGGACACAAAAATCCGATTTTGCCAGGAGAAAGCAGCAGTCATCAGTGGATTTTCTATAGTTTATCAGACTGTGTGGCTCAAAAGGATTTTTTTTAAAAGCTTCAAATTCAATCTTCGCTTGGTTAACAGGATATATAATGTTTTTTCACTCTGTATTCTCTTTTCTATTCCAGTTAATGATTTACCTCACCATGTTCCAGTGCACAGCGTGACAGCGCTTAAACACACCATAAATGTCACTTTTGTTTAGATGATTTAATCTGTCCCATTCTGATGATTTATGCCGTTTTTATACCTTTAAAGTCAATTATGTTGTACTCTTTCACTAAAACAAAATCAAATCATCTTTGTGGTCAGACAATACAGTAACCGTCCACTATTTGGTGCTAATGAGACAACAAACTCAAAGTGAAAGTCAAACTGTTTCCCTTTACTCTGAAATAATACTGACAGCACTGTAGGAAAATTCCATAATCACATCGCTTCCCATTTGTTTTCATTTGCCTCATATTATTATGTCTCTGTCTTCCCTTGACTTGTTTTTTCACCACCTCTCTCTCTCTCTCTCTCTTTTTCTCATTTTCTCTTTAAACCTCTCAGCTGGTTTGCACTTATCCCCCCAAGAGTTTAATCACACTCTATCCCTCCCTCTCTTAGTCCCTTTGTTTCTTCTCGTACTTATTTTTCCATCACTGTTTTCTATTCTCATCTTTTCTCTCATTTCATTCTTCTTCTGTTTCATTGTTCCCCCTGCAGGTCAATACACAGTCATGATGGCCCATTTCTTCCTGAAGAGGAAGATCGGTTACTTTGTGATTCAGACCTACATGCCCTGCTTCATGACTGTCATTCTGTCCCAAGTCTCATTCTGGCTCAACCGTGAATCTGTCCCTGCCAGGACAGTCTTTGGTTAGTGCTTTCTTTTTTTTGCCCCTGATATTCAAGTTTTACACACACACACACACACACACACACATAACTGTTCTACAGAATAATATACAAATAGTATACAAAATACAAATAGTTCTATATGAATGGGTTACCCCCTCATGAATGCTGCCATTAATGGTTTTTCTTTTCTTTTTTTTAAGTTTTAATTTTAGCAACCTTATTACTTCAATGATACTTCAATGAAAGACCAAACCTTTGTCTTTCTCTTTATTTATTCCTTCCCTTATTCACTTTTTGTCTTTTTGCCTCTTTAAGATGAATCGCTATATGTATTCCTCAGTTGTAAGTCGCTTTGGATAAAAGCATC
>SCHK01357476.1:0-11061 GCA_004124795.1 Poropuntius huangchuchieni
ATTGGTATTGGTATAAATTAATGTATTTAGGTTGATTCAGATATATTAAATAATATTTGGACTTGAATGAAACCACTTAACTGAGATGTTACATTTTTTTCAATGTATGAAAGCTCGCTGATACTTAAACTTGTTTTAAACGTTTAAGTTTGTGTATATTTATTATTATTATTATTATTTACAGACAATATTAGGCTATATTTTTTATGTATTTATTTTAGTCTGCGGCCCAGTTATAGGCCCAAAGACCTTGAGGGCAAATGCACACGTGTTCTCATTGCCTCATATTTTCATTGCATGAGCGGTTGGTAGTGATTACAGCGGTTAATTAATCGGCCAATTAACTAGCGTGCGTCAACAAAACGTCTCGGGTTTGCCTCGTTCACTCGCGATGGTATGTGGTAAATGTGCCCATATTCCGTTTGTTTAAAATTTTAGTTTAAAATAGTACTCACACTAACTTTTCAGAACGGTTCATGTGCATAATATGTATAGATATGAACATGAATATTCATAACCAATTTTGGAGCATTTGTTGGTGCCGGCAATTATAATAGGCTGATTATTATTATTATTATTATTATTAGTAGTAGTAGTAGTATTGATAATAATAAGCTAATAATAATAAGAAGAATATGTTTCAGTATCAGTAATTGTAGACATATATGAAACATGACACTTACAAATTTAGTTACAGCTTACAAATAATTTGTGCGGTGCATGTGCGTCTGGTCACAATGAGTTTTGGCCTTAACAGCGCATTCTCTCCTCACAAAAAAAGTTGTAATCATGCTCATAAAAGTCATTAGAGCCTTTCCCGAGTAATAAACAAACGTCGTGTTAAGCCCAAGATTGATGGCGCCCTCACAGAACGGGCCAGGTCAGGAAGGAATAAAATTCAATCAGTGCGCAGGAATCATTTTTCATGAGACGGAAAAGGCAGAAGGGGACGGGGGTCAATAGGGAGGATGTCGGCCGCCGGAGCACCATCAACAATACCGCAGGAGAACAGCGACATGATCGTGCTGTGTGCTCCAGATCAGCCCCTTAAATCTGCGTGATTTCCAGCTCCCTCACGAGCAGTCTTATCGGACACAACAGAGCGGGCTGAGTTATAGGACAGTCCAGGTGAAGAGAGTTTTGTTTTGCTGCTCGCAGGCCTTCATTTGAAATTCCACGTGCAGACTTTCCTTCGAGCTCTTGGATTGAGAGAGATCCTGATTCTGGAGGCTGGAGTGTTTTTAGGCGCTGCAATCTCTCGTTTCTGAAATAGCTGTTTTGCCCAAGATTAATAGCCTGCGTAGCAAAGGGCCTATTTTTCTCCTACAATCGTCTTTTAATTTTAACGTTCAGATAATTAATTGAAACGCTATTCGTCATTTGTTCAAAATTTACCAACAAACAGAAAAGTTATATATGAAATATTAACAAAGCATAGCTGAGCGATATTTTTAGCAACATGAAGCGCAAAACAAACATAAATTCCAAAAGAACATTTGCGACAATTTATGTAAAATGTTTCTCTTTAATACATTTTCCGTTCTAAAACGTACTTTTAAAATGTTAAAAAATGTTTATTAATAAAATGCTACACAAACCTGACGATCTCTGTAAACATTCTTGTATAGACATTGGATTTGATGTGTTTCAAGCACTTGTTTTTAGTTGTCAATTTGTTGCTCAAATGTTATGTCCAGATATTTAAGTATTTTTAACACAATATGTTTTTAGTTCTCCATCTTCAAAGGGGTTCCGCTACATTCCTGTATTCGCACATCCATACAGCTTTCCACATGGATTTGAATCAGACATCAAATAGTGATATCTTCAGCATTGCTTTGATGTCAAAACTATTTTAATTTCCGTTTAATGCTATAGGAGAAAAATATCTACGAACAATAACATTTTATGACAATTTCACTGGACAGAACAGGCAAAAGCAATTGATTTTGCTGATATGAAGAGCAAATCGATGCACTGGAGAATATATAATCTATCTAAATGCAACAACAGCGTTATACTGTGGCTCATTAAAAAACACCAAACAAATGCAAATGAAAACATATAATTTACGTAAGAAAACAAACCGTATTGGTATATTGCACAAAAAAAAACCATGACACCATCTCAGTTTCTGGACGTAGTACATCCTTACAGAGTTGTACTAGGCCTACGTTTTTAAATTAAATTATTAAAATGATTAAAGATTGAAAATGCTAATTTGATTTAATTTAATGATCATGTATCAGTCACGAAGCGCAAGTGTCTTTTTCTCTAGCAGAATCACGCCCTCAAATCAACTCTGCTCAACCCATCTATTAAACTGTTTACCTACTGAACTATATTTATTTTTACATCTACGTTCGTTATTGCACAGATGAAGAATATTACGTTGTGTTTACGTATATATCCGTTTCAGTGTCAAGATCGTGATAAGTTGCTGGCGCTTTTAGTCTGTTGAGACTATCCGCTCATAGCATTATGATTTATCAAAGACACAGTGTAAAATGCATCAAAAATAAAATCAAAAGATGTGATATGAATTTTCAGTAAAGCCATTTCCAATATTTACGAGTTTGTTGCTATACAGCAGATTGCTGTCTGTACCTTTATCCACGAATGTGACTGAAAATAACATACTTATGTGATATTATATAATCACACGTGTTCATATTTCAGTATTTTTGTTTTCCAACCACCTTGAAAAGCAAACAAACAAAATATCTTCCAATCAGATGATTAGGTTATTGTCTGAGGACGGGCAAGCAGAAATGTATTATATGAACAAATAGCTATAGTTGCGGATGCAAAACGGTAATTAGAGTGTTTTGAACATGCACGCCCTTTAATCTATAAAAACATCGCCAATTATTTCTGTATTGTCCTTTAAATGCATTTTAACAGTTATTTACGCTTATTTACAGTTTTGTTTGAATGAAATGAAACACGTTTTTTTTTTTTTTTTTTTTTCACAAACCGGTATAATTAATAACGATAGCCTATTGCAACAACATTGTGTAGCGTCAGGTTATTTCATAAGACGGTATAATTTGAAGTATTCGGCACTTATTAGTCTAATGCAAGTTGGATACTAATGTAACCTAGCCAACTGGATCAACAGTAAACGCTCATCCACAAACACGCAGTTCATTTGCATCGCCCAGGTCACGCGCTAAAACCAAATCCACATTCTGGATCAATCCGCGTCGGTACAGACGTGTCCATTTCCCGGTTGAGTGAGGACAGAAGAGCTGAGGTGAGAGAGGGAGAGAGAGAAACACACACACACACACACACACACACACACCGTGCACCCAAATGCTTGACTGAGCGCTGAGGCTGAATGGAAAAGAGCAGCGTCTCAAACTCACAGTTGCTGCACAGAGCCCAACCTCAAAGCACCATCTGTTTTCAATTAGGAGTCCACATAGACTCAGGCTCTGTCTGACAGTCAAACTGCCAGTTAAAGGCTCAAAGACTTGTCCTGAAAAAATATCCCACCCCGTTGCCTCCTTTTTAGCGTACTTCGAAACCCACGATTTTTCTATTTAAGCTGAATAAATGGCTTCCCCACGGATGAAGCTCTGCAGAAGAGTTTTTGGGACGCGAACTCATCAGTTCAGGTTACAGAATCAAAACGAAACAGGTTTTCGCTTAATTTAATTAAAAAACAACAACTGAAAGGAACTTTTTCTTTTTTTTACTACACATTTAAATTTAGACCAACATTTTGGGGCTAGCTAGGCCCTACTACATGTTTAAATTTAGACCATTTTTTTTTAGGCTACTACTCGATTAAATTTAGACGGCGTTTCCAGACATTGGCCGGCCTGCTGAACACAACATCTGAAAGCCTCAACAATTAACCAATCTTAAGAAGCAAGTCGCCGTTTCTTGGCATCTCCATCCAGTCTGCAGCTCTCGCATACATCCCACACGCCCCTCGCCGGCTCCTGCCCGTTTGGAAGGCGCTCTTTGCGCGAATAAAGGGACCAGTGTGATTTTAGACTTAAGGGAAATGGCCGAGCCCACCGACCTTTGGATAACCCAAGCACCCTGGCACAAAAACGCGCAGCTCAACACAGGCTCGCCTTGAGTCCAGACCCTCAGCCCACCTCGCCATGTGCAGCCGCTCTAATTATAGCCGCTTTTACCTCAATATCTCGATTCTGCTGCTTTGACATAGAAGATTTTGTCTCCAATTTAAATTTACGATCAGATTTTCCCCCCTGACGTCTTGGCTGCCCTTTCCTATTTTAATTACCTCAGCTAGAGAGGGAAAAACATGATCATTTGTGAGAGGTCTTGATGAATGAAACCTGCATGTGAACCTGTGCTTTTTTTTGCCCGGGTCAAAAAGTCACTGTCTCTTTTGAGCATGTCTTAATTAAACACATTTGCACGAGTTTAAAAGTAGAAATGGATCTAGATATCGAAATGAACTTACATTCCGAAATAAATTTTATTTGGAGTAGCCTATATGTCGGTATTATTTTTGAAAGGTTTAGGCCCGTCAAAAAAAAAAAAAAAAAACCTTCAAAGTAACTACGCTTCTACTGGCTAGAAAGAAATAATAAATCAGTAAATAAACGAACGAATGAGTGAAGTTGGAATGACTTAATAATAATAATGTAATGAATGGCTTTTGCCCCCGTTCAGCATCATTTGATATCAAAGTCTATTTAATCACCAGGATAAAGAAGTAGCTCCATCGTATTGAAGTTTATTTATTTATTTTTAATTTGCTATATGTATATAGGATATATAATTAATGCCACTAATAAATATAGTTTTATATCTGCGTTTACTAACGACAAAAATGCACATTTTAAGTGATACTCACTTTAAAACGGTTAAGGTTTATATAAATATCCAGAAATACAATTCACGGCCTTTTGATTACCATTTTTTTAGCACTGTTCTCTATTCAAAACTGAATTTCTTTTTTAGTCATGTATGCTTTTTCCTTGTCACAATACACGTGTCCTTTTAAGTATGTTTTATGAATTCAGGGGTTTTAAATACACAGGGTTCATTTTAATGGCGTAGCATTTATATAATAAAATGTATTACCAAATGATGCTATCAAATAACAATAAAATGTATTTATTATTTATTTATTTATTTTACTTTTTTTCACGCTAAGGTTGGTTATAGGTCACTGATACAACATGGTTATGAGCATACGGCTTTATTATCGCCTGCCTATTGTTACATCAAAAAACGAGAACACTGATTAGACTTAGACCTTGTAAATATACGTACGGCATTTTTATATTGCTGTTTTTCTGTTATATTTTAACTAGTGCACATTAAAGTCTTACTGCAAGATCAGATTTCATAAACCTCATCTTTAAAAATAAGTACTTTTTGAGGATGAGGTTTCTCTTCCTATGCTCATAAATAAGATATTATATGGGGATTGATAATAATCAGCACTCTGAGATTTATACATACAGTCCCAGGCAGATGTTCACCAATTTTCTTCAAGGGTTCTAGGATCTGTTTTTGTGACCAGGATCAGTATAAACACCCAGGAAATCTGAGCCTGGATCTCTTCTTCTGCTTTGAAATACATTATATATACAGGTGCAGAGATCTTGGGACAAGGCAGAAGATGGGGATTTGTTTTATTTAATTATTTATTTATTTTTTTCTTTTCTTTTCTTAAAAAAAAAACTTTTCTCCTACAAATATGTCAGTAGCCAGAGAGCACGTGGGTCAGAAATACCATGTTTGTTTTACTAAAAAGAACAATGGCAGTGGACAGTTTGTGTCATACTTGTATAAAATGCTGGGAAATGTTTTGATGGACAAGTTTAATAAACATCCCAAATTCATCTCGCAAAGTACCAGCAACATATGAATAATCATTTTTAGAGCATTTTCACCTACCACCCACTGCTGGCTTTCTTTGGGATTTAAGGGACAGAAACACAGAGAAAGTAAAAAAAAAAAAAAAAAAAATTAGAATAATTCTCTTTAAAACAGTTGTGGTTGAAACTATGCATCAGTGCTGCTGTGTGAGAGGTAATGAAACCGATCTCTGGAAATGAAACTTCTCTTAAAATAAACAGGATAGTGACTGCAGCAGATTTTATAGATGCTATAGATGACAAACAGAAGCAAATGCTTCCTCTGACTGAATGTATGCGTGTGTCCGGGGTATTTGTACAGGGGTTTTCTCTGCTCGAGATTATTTCATGTTTCCACTCTGATTATGATCTGTGTCTGTGTCCAGAATACCAGGAAACCAGGATTTACCTCCTCAAGCAGAGTGTCGTAAACACACACACACACACACACACACATCACAGTGTCGGGAGAGTCAGTGTTAAAGTCATGCATTCATAACCCATTTAGCTTCACTAATTTGATGTATTTCCAACTGAAACAGGACACTCGATCAGAAACATGAAGAATGGGATTTAATTGGATCTCAATTTTCTTTTTTATTCATTTATTTATTTATTTATTTATTTATATTTTAGCACAGCTGAATTGCACAGCAAAATAAGAGCAGGAATGTCTACTAGAAAAGTAAATAAGGTCATTTTTGATCTGATGGTGATTTTAAGGTGTCCACTCGCCACTTGTGAAAAAGAAGTGTGCACTTCCAGTGTACTTCAAATTTTAACAGTATATTCTTTTCATATACTTCTGCTATATAATTACAGCATTCCTGTAGCTCAAACAGTAGACTATAGTGCTAACAACACAAAGGTTATGGGTTTGATTCTCGGTGAAGCAAGAACTGATATAAAAAGAAAGATCTGTACTTTAAATACAACGTACGCTTTTTTGGGATGAAAGCATAAATGTAAGTGCAATAAAATAAAAGACCACCCAAGTGTACTTAAAGAGAGTGACTCTTTCTTAACTTACGTACACTTTTAAAAGTTGCACTTTTAAATAATGCCATATGTAAGAATGTGATTTAAATACTAAATCCAGCAGATTATGACATGCTCGTGACAGACGTCACAGCCTACATCTTAAGGCGACTGTCTGCTGCCGGGCAGATTTCGTCTCTCCTTTGCTTAAAGTTCAACATTCTTTACCTTTGCGTTGCTCTCACAGCTTGCTTTACTCTGCTGTCAATCCCACAATCCCCGCTGGAGCCCATCTCTCAGCTCCCATAGAGAATACACTGACAATTCTGCTCATTTCCACAACAGATAACAAAGAAAAGTCTTCTGTGTCTCCTGCAAGAAATCTCACGTGTCTGCTTTTGAGATCTCAAAAACGTCTGTAAGTGTACATGACAAATCAGAGAACAGTGCGTGTATGAATTCATCAAAAGCCACAAGAGTCAGAATATCCACCCTGAAAATGTCATACGCACAAATGCATGTTTCAAATAATTCATTAGGAATTATGACCAGAGACAATCACCATCATATGGATCCAGTTATGGGCCACAGCAGTAACCTCAGACAAACCAAATATGTCCTGTTTTATCAAATTCAACCGACCTCACCGAAAGCGCTCGTGCACACAGTGCAGAAACTCAGTGAAGCGGGTGGGGGTCCTGGAGAAATGCTTAAATTAAATCTGCTCAATTGAAACATTTGGCAGAGTTCACTCATATCATACTTTTTTATAATGTCTCCAGGAATGCGTACTGCACAAAATACTGGCTTAAGTTACAGGTAAGACGGAAGGTAAAATCGACGAGAAATGCAGTAATATGCCAATGCGGATGGTCAAAGGCCGAAATGGACACTTGATAGTCCCTCACTGATGTTAGTGAGGTATGGCAAACGTCCATGTTTCTCTTTGTCCTTCTTTCTCGCCCTCTGAACCCCCCCGAAATCAAGAGCACACTTACACACACACACAAACTTCAGAAAGACTCAGTCAACAGCTCCTTTATTTGACCTGGTTAGGCAGAGTTCTTGTTTACATGCTACCATTAAGTTTGGTTTCCTTTTTCTTGGCCGAGTGTGGAAGACATCATGTCAAAATATTCAAGTCACTGTGAGTGTGTGTGTGTGTGTGTGTGTGTGTGTGTGTGTGTGTGAGTGAAGTTGCACAAAAGACAAAAACAATGTTAAATAAATGGCTTCTATGAATGACCCTCATTTTGGCTTCTATATTTACAGCATATTCATGCAAATTTAAATGTTAAAAGCTGATCTTGACCCTGGACAGACCACACAGATGAATATGCACACACACAGCCACAGACAATGCGGTGAACTAAAATATGCTAAAAAATGTACTAAACCTGATAAAAAATAAAAACAAAATTGCAGACTAGACTTACATTTCTGTCCTCTTGAGCAGTATGTAAAAAACACAGGAAATTTACAAGAGCTTTTTTTAGCAAGGAAGTGCTGCTTTTAATTGTCTTGTGCAACAGCCACACACACACACACACACACACACACACACACACACACACACTCACCTACCCCCCCACACACACATAGTCTTAAACAAATCATTTTATCTTGCATACATACCCATGCACAGACCTTCACTTTATCTCAATGCACTTCAACAGTGCTGATGACATATAGCCAGGCTCAGTGGGAAAAAACCCCCCCCAAAAAACAAAAAAACATGCCTCTATCTGCTTTTTTGCAAAACTCCAAAAACATACCTATATGTACAATTCACTGCCTTTTCCAGATGAAATTAACACTAGTTTCAGTAAAAAAAATAACAGCAAAGTTTATTTCTTTGCGTACAAATTTTGATAACAGGGCATATTATTGAATAATAAATACTTTAATTAATAAATTAATTTCATGACGTTCCTTGCACAATACTGTTATGACCTAAGAAGACTTTTACCATACTGCATAATTTGTATTTTAATACAATTTGATGTTTGCATCACATAACCAGCTCCATATGCAAGGCTTTCTAATGTAGTAAACTTGCTCGGTAGCACACCCGGTAAAGCATTGTACTTGCAACGCAAGGTGCCCAGGTAAGAGTTCAGTGAAACATGACTCACAATACTCAATAAAAGAGCTCAAAAGAAGCAAGAACGTGTTTTTTTTTCTACCGTTTGCTGTCGTTAACATTATGAGTCAGGTTTAGTGTAGGTGTCATGTTAATTTCAAATGCATTAAGGCATTAACCTTTTTGTACCACTCACTTGACATTTAATTTGCGAACAGTGTATGTTATAAATGTTGCCAGATTATTGTTTATTTGTTTCAGATAAAACTGAATGTGCTTTTAGCACCACTCACTGGAAATTTCATTTTTAAACGGCTGCAAAACAACCAAAGTAATAAAATTGAATGCTTGTTTAGTTACTGGACATTTCAATTTGAAAGCGCCATGAAGCAGCATGATATAATTTTGCTAAATTAATAGAACAATCATCTATGACCGATGTTACAAAACTTGTTGTCAAAATAAAAATTTGTTGACAGAAACAGAAAAAGACTAACTGAACTGTTTAAGTCTCACGAGTACAGCTGGGATCATGTTGACGCCCACACCAACAGAAAACCCAAGCAGGATTCTCAAAACGCCATTAATCCACAAAGTGTTGTCTTCTTGTCAGAGAGTTTCTGAAGGTAAGCTTCATCATGCTAAGAAAAAACTCTCCGTCTGACTACAAGATCAAAGTCAATGCCAAGCGTGGCTCGACCCCCTCTTCAGCGTCTGCTCTGAAACAGCAGCGTAGGGGAAAACCACAGACTTCAAAGGCTAGACAGAGAAAGTCATTTTTCCTTATCTTAATTGATGCACAATTTTAATAATGACCTTACACTTTTGGGACCATGTCAGGATGGGAGGGAGGGGGGTGCGAGTCAAATTAAGTGGACGTGAAATGGGCTGTAGTACGTTTTGAAATGTTTGAAAACCTAATAACCTCAAAGTGAAAGTAACATCGTGAATAATGCAGCTCCAAATACAAGTACTGTACACTAGCTCATCCATACTAGGGAGTCACATACATCACGGCCTGTTAGGACAAGCAAAGTTCATGTTCTTCTGCGAATGTGCATGTTTTAAAATCCATTTGTTTTCTCTGCTATTTTGGTTATCGCTTTCACAATCGAAGGCTGACTATCGTACAATTATGCCTCTTCAAGTCTGTCATAGAGCACAATTGCTACACTTTAAGCACTCTGACCCTTGACCCGCAACGTTTCAAGTGACTGGAGTGGTCTTCGACACCACACTGCCAAAGCGCTTCCACCGCCAAGAAAAATAAACAGCACATCTTGCCTTGAGAAGTGCTCTACAGAGGAGCTGTCTGATTATCTTCTGGCATTGTGCAGCTCCTTCAGCGCCTCACACATGCGCCTTACATTCATCAGCTGAGCACAGAGAAAATATATGTCATTCATTAGAATAGAATCAGTGCTAACAATGTCTTTATGTTGTTGTTGTTTTAAAATATGCTTCACAATATGAGTTCATGTTGTTCAATAGCACTATCGATGCAGTTACAATTGAACAAGCACACTGTAATGCATGTACTACTGACATACAAAGGCAAAATGCAAAAACTACGCAACACTGAAACAGAGAACAATTGCTTTAAAGTGTTTTTTTTTTTTTTTACCCTTATATAATCACAGTCCCAAAACTTAGTTTTGTAAATGTCTTCGGCATTTTATATGTAGCACTTGTATTATTAACAGGTCTAATTGGTTAACATTAGTTAATGTATTAACACCAAATAATAACAAGCAATATATGTAATAATCTGTTAATATTGGTTAATAAAATGTTCATGCATTGAACACATTACATTAAATAACTTTTAATCTTAAAAATGTATGTGATGCATTTTTATTTATTGTTAACCTAAAAATGAAACCTTATTGTAAAATTTGACTCCATTACTTATTCTGAAGTTTTAATTAGCTTGTCAAATTAATTTGAACGCCACTTTTTAAATAAACATTTAGTAAATTAGTTGCCTGTTTTTTTTTAGTTTTTTTTTAGCATATTTAGGTTTATGGTTAAAAGTACATTGTAACAAATGGTATTTATTTATAGGATACACTTTATTTTAAGGCGTCTTTGTTACAGTGTAATGATACATTTAGGTACTGAGTAATATTAATTAACTACATGTAC
>SCHK01357534.1:0-20698 GCA_004124795.1 Poropuntius huangchuchieni
TTTTTACTGTTTTAAATAAATACAGCCTTTTTACATTCATAAATATTGCCAAAATTGGTTTATTGATACATTATTATTAGAAAATAGATTTGAAAATCAGTAGAAACTGTAAATTGTTAAAAACAAACATAAATAATAAATACTACATATACAGTATCGGTTTTTGTTGTTGAAAGCAATGTGTGTTTGTCATTACAGAAGACTACCAGCAACTTATAGAGGACATTGTTCGAGATGGTCGACTTTACGCCTCAGAAAACCACCAGGAGATATTAAAAGTGAGCGTATGTTTTCACTACAGCAAGCAACTGAAGAAAACTTTACTTTATCTACCACTTCTAATTCTCTGTTTCTGCGTTTTCAGGATAAGAAGCTGATTAAAGCTCTGTTTGATGTGCTGGCTCACCCTCATAACTACTTTAAATACACCGTGCAGGAATCAAAGGAGATGTTCCCACGTTCCTTTATCAAACTGCTACGCTCCAAAGTCTCCAGGTTTCTACGGCCGTATAAATAGAAACCTGAACATTTCTTCCACGACCTCGGCTCTTTCCCCATCTCTCTTCCTGTCTTTTCTCCACTAGCTCCCAGAAGGCCTCACTACTGCAAGAAGATAAAGACGTTTGGCCTTCTTCCTGTCTGAGATTTGTCCATTTGTCCCTTTTTGTCTTTGTTTGTTTTTTGTTTGCTAATATTTATGTGCTTGATTTTGCAAAAGCCCTCTTTGGATGTTTGATATCTACAGTATATATTTGTATATGTATGTATGTGTATGTATATATATGTGTGTGTGTGTGTGTGTGTGTGTGTGTGTTGTGCGCGAACAAAAAATTATGTGCAAGCTTATGGCGTATTTGGACACATACAAACACACACAGATATATATTCTTGTTTTGAAAAGGTTATTTTCATGCCCCTAATGTGCACAAGGGGTTTTAATATCCTAGTGCACTTAAAGTTTTCTTTTCAAACTGTATGAGAAAGGAATCGCTTTCTGCTCTGACCACAACATGAAAGACAAAGCCAGATAAATGAAAGAAAAAGAAAAAAAAAACAAGATAAAAGACAAAGACTACCTGTCGGTACGAGAGTTAGAGTTATGTGTGCGTTGTTTAAGTAGTATTTGGAGCTTCAATTGCACTTGAATTTTATATTGTAGAGAATAAGGAATCTAAGTTTTTCTTAATGTTTTTGTTGTATAGAGATGTTTTACTTTGGTTGTAGAAACATTAAATGTCCAAACTTCCCCTCTACAGGATGCAGAAAGATATTCTCACCTATCTCTCTCCTGAAAACAGAAGCAGATTTCATAATCATCATCTCATAATAAGGTTTTTTGCAGTTTAATATAAAAAGTGTTGAAGTACCATAATGTTTCATTGGGTCTGTACCTAGTCTGACAAGAATAAGATTGCTTCTATCATGTGTTTTAATTTCACATGATGCAATGACTTTGTCATTAACCTGGCTGTTATTGTGCATGGAACATTTGGAGAAATTGTAAATATGGTGATTTTTGGCAAGTCAGATTATTGTTTGAGCTGGTTGTGTCATAAACTCATGGAAATGGGAGAATTTTGATTCAGAACAACAAAGAATTCCATTTGGATTAAGAGTCTTATGGTCTATTACATAGTTATAATACATCTATTACATAGTAATAACTTATCACCTTTGTGCTGTGCACAAAGACACATTATTTTGCTCTTCTTGTTGAACTGTGGATGAAAATCAGAGACTGTTTGTTGAACAGATGACATACCTTAAGTATGTGAATGTTGGCTGGCTGAAAAAATCTAGACATCAGATCATTTTCCCTCATAAATCAGCAGAATGCGCTTGTAGGAAAGCAAACAAACAAAAAAATAGTGTGCGTGTCTATATGTAGTTCTGGTACAGTTTTATTTAATATTATTTGCCCATTTTGTGAAAACTGATATAGTGATCTTTTTTCCAAGTCTATGGACTGTAAAGGAGTGAGAGAAGAGGCAGACAAAAAAAAAAAAAAAAAAAAAAAATTCTAACCACAAACATCTAAATGTGCCATAATATTAACAGTCATTTTACAGTATTCTGTGTTGTTTTGCATATATTCAAGTTTGGGAGGGAGTGATCATTCTAAAGCTGCTTTGTTATATGAGCACTTATTCATGCTTGTATTTCTAATATCCACATATGGACAGGGAAACACATTCACTCTTGCATCGAGCATAAATAAACATACCTTCATGCATGCACACACAAATGCATTACCTAATCCGTATTATTATGCTATCACAGTAATTTATGATTTGTGACATAACCACAGGTTGTCTTTGGTCTTTTGTGTGTGTGTTAATCACATGTTATAGTCTCATTTGATTACTAAAACAAAGGCATGTGACTATTTGAGGAACTGTTGCCATTAGAAAAGAAGACGACGAATGTTTGACGTGTAAAATCAACTAATACACACACCTCTATGGCTTCACACACAGATATAAGTACTTTGCCCCTCAGATGGAGAGAGTGACTCAAGACTGCTGCTGGCGTGATTTGTAAGCTTTATGAATACAGATGTGTAAATGATGTACAAATATTAGGTTTTTTTAAGTTAATATTTACAGTAGAAGGAAACAATATACTGGGGAAGGTGACAGTCTAACATGTACAGGACTGTTTTGGAAGGCTGTGTTTGATAGTATGCTTCCCATCGTGATAAATGACCGCATTACAGAAGAATGAACAGTTCTGCAGTGTGAAATCAACCCCAGAAGATGTGTAGAGGATAATGGGAACTATTGTTAAGACCTCACTTTATTAATAAATCATTCGAATCTTATGCTGTGTGTGTTAGACCTTTCATTTGAAACATTTTTTGATTATATACTAATTATATTAGTTGCAATTAATTAAGTGGAAGTTAAGAAAATTAGGAAAAATTATCCTATTGTCACCTAGCGGCATTATGAATTATTTGTCGCCCTCTTGTGTTAAAATATCCTAAAATATAATGCAGGTGTCTCCCCACAAAGGGGCAGCATGCACCAAGATTTCGCAAGCAATTTTTAATTAATCTTTATTGATTCTTTTTTTGTTGTTGTTGTTTGCTTGCTTTTTTCAGAATATTTTAACTCATTTGTAAAGTAAAAAGGTTGAATTTGTATTTTTTGTACACAAGTTACAAGACAGGTCAAGATCGACTGATATACGATTAGTACACCTTTATCTGTGATTAAGTTTTAAAAAACTATTGCTACTTACATGCAAGTCAGACTCAGACAAAAAAAACATCTTTGGTTAGACAGCACAGATAAGTTATAGATGTAGATGGCAGATATATCAAATATAAAGCCATCCTCTCCGACTGAAAGAACTGATTTGACGGGCGAATTAACACATCCTACTACGGGAAAGGATTGTCTCATGAATATTAATTACGTACGTGACGTTGACACAGTAGACGCCTAACTGATTGGTTGAATGGGAGACGTTAGTTTTGATTCCGCTGAGGAAAGATTTCTGTTTGAGCGCGCTTTAGCGTTTAAGGTGTATACAATTATATAAAACGTCGAAAAGTACAATTAATTGTGTTCAAAACTATCAAATAACATAATTACACGGATTTTTTAGATTAATATAGATAATTATCGAATATAACATCATGATATGCGTCGCGAATGGGTTCTTTCTCAGTGAATACAGTAAGTTACATCAACAACAAAACCGGTTCTGTTAGCAACAGCGAGAGGTTTTTTAATGAAGTTACATGACTGAAAGCTCTTGGCCATAGTAGGATTCGCAAGAGGAGGAGAGAAAGATCCAGAGCAGCGGAGGGGGAGTGTCTCTGACCGCGAGAAACACACACATACCGGGGCACCACGCGACTTCAGTTCAAACAAACCAGCGCGATCCTCTGCAAACAGGAGCTTCTCCCGGTTATTTATTGGGCGTCTTTACCTGCACGTCTCCGAAAACGTATCAGCGTCAGACTCTTGAGTTTGAATAGGTATGTATATTTTTGATATGTAAATCAGCACCGCATATCTTTTTAATATGCATGAATATGTATAAGAGTGCGCTTTTGTAAATGATGCTCGTCTGTTTGAAAAGCGGAGACAGTTACCATAGATACAGACAATTCCTGAACGCTTGTTAAAGATGCGTGATTGATTTTTTTGCCATTGATATTGGGTTTATTTTTTGTTATCTGAACAAATTCCTTAGCGGCATACAATGTTTATCCGACAAAGGACTCCTTGTAAAATAATTTTTTATCAGTGAAAAGCAAGTTATCATGCAGTCAATACAATTAAACTGGTAGTTCATTTAGACTCTTTTTGTGAACCATGTTGCACTCACAAAAATGCCACCAAGTATGTTGGTTTTAATTTTTGTACGTGATACAGTGATAAAACCATGGTTTTTTTTTACATGTAGTATGTTAATACAATGACATTCTTTATAGTTAATTTAAGTAAAATGAAAATTACAATACATGGTAAACATTCAGTCCAATGATTTATATCCAAGTATCAGTATTTTAACATTTGATTCCTATAGCTTACCATGGTATCACCACATTACTTTTTTGTAAGAGCAATATATGATATTTTTGTTTAGTTTTCACTACAGCTACTATTATTCAAAGCTTCTGTCCTGCATAGTTTACTTAGTTTGCTTAGTCATCATCCATCTTTCATGTAGAAGAAAAAAAAAAATCATATCACAAATTTTTTTTTTAGGTGTTTCTAAATGGTTTGAGCACTTGTGCATTTCTCAAGGAATGGAGTAGAAAGCTTTCAGCTTCTTTCCTCCTTGTTATTTCAGTTCAGAATAACATTTTAGCTCCCCTTTCTTTTAGAGGGCTTTTGTGTCCTCTTTCTTCCCAAACAATTGTCTCTGTTGCGTCGCATCTTTTTTTTCTGCCGTCTTGAAAGTGCAAGGAACTCTATTGTTAGACATAGAAATCGTGACAGAATGGTTACCATGGCTTTGTGTAAGATCTCGGTGCTAACACACAGGAGAGTGGGACATACCGCCGTCAACCGCACGTCTGATTGTGGGTTTTGATAATATGCCGCTGTCACCGCTCACATCTCCCTTTATCTTGTATCTCGTACCTTTTTTCCTCAGGTGTATTGTGGCCGCTGGTGTATTGTAATTTAGGGGAAGCATGCAGGCTCACTATCCCAGCAGTGGAGCTGTACGGTGGGCCAACCACTGAATACGGTCCTGGACCGTCCCAAAGACTTGCACAAGACCATCTCACCCCAGTGGAGGCCCTTTAAACAAGCACCGCCGGACAAGTGTGCGTGTGTGAGAGAGAAAGTGTAGTGTGTGTGTTGCCATGGCTTTCACACTTTCCGAAATCATGGCAGCCCGACGACAGCAGCAACAGTCTCAGAGAAGCGGAAGAGGAGTGGTAGAGGTGGACGAATACAGCTCCAACCCGACTCAAGCCTTCACTTTCTACAACATCAACCAGGGTCGCTTCCAGCCTCCCCACGTCCATATGTAAGAGACTCACACATTCACAATTTGTATGGGTCATATATGGTTGACTAGCTAAACTGTCTTGTGCATTTTTTTTTTCTTTTCAATTTTGATTTGTAGCAGCAGCAACAGCACTTTAATTTGCATTCTGACAGCATGCTTTGCTTTAGCTGACAGTTGGCATGTTAAAATTCTCTCAGGGGATGTTCATCACCTTTGAAATACTGTTGCTACAGCCATAAACATTTAGATGGATATGTTTGGTTACTGCGTCAAAATTGATGCTGTTTTTTAAGCATCTTACACCGTAAGCGTTGCATTTTTTAAATACTAAAAACTCCCTATTAAACCGCCCAATTGGGTTCAGGTGAGCTAAAGATTTTTAATGATTCAGGGCTTCTTTAAAAAAGATTTTTTTAAACTAATGACTAGTTGAATTATGACACTGTTGTCTTTTGTAGAGCTGCTTTACAACATAATTTGAATTTGTCTCATATTTGAAGAAATTTGCATCTTTGTTTCTTTTTCAGCGGTATTGTATAAAGTGCTATACTGGCCTAAATAAAAGTGACCTGACTTGACCAAGCATTCAACTGACTAACTAATCGCTTTTGAAAATATTGCTGTTGTCCATGAGTGGATTATTTTCCCCCTAATGGGCCTTGTTTCATTGTTACTGTTATTTATTTATTTTTATTCATGCAAAGAAAAACAGGTCACACTATTTATTTGCAAATGCATATGTGTGTATGAGTGTCTGTGAGTTTGTACCTGTGTGTGTGTCATCGGTAGAGTCTGTGTGGTCGACCCAGTAGGAGATGCTCTAAAGTGGGCCATTCTTATTCAAAACTCTGCCATGTCCCTGAGAGACCCGTTTCTGCAAATACAACTACGAAGCCGTGTGAGAACGATATATAACCTTATGTATTCCCACACCTCTTTCCCTCCCTCTGTCTCTCCACAGGGTAGATCCGTTACCCCACGACACCCCCAAGCCCCCGGGCTACACACGGTTTGTCTGTATCTCTGACACGCACTCGCGCACTGACACTATTCAGATGCCGTACGGTGACGTCTTACTGCACACTGGAGACTTCACAGAGCTCGGCCTGCCCAGCGAAGTCAAGAAGTTTAACGACTGGCTCGGTGAGATTTGTTTTGTTTTTTTGCTCTCTTCCTTAAGAAGCTTTTGTCAGTGACTTAAATTAAGATCAGATCGAAAATTTTACACAATACATTTATATGATCATTGCGTCTCTAAAAGTTTCATAGGGCTAAATCTGCATACTTTTTTTTTTTCTGCACTGATTTTGTGGATTTAATATGATAAAACATATTAAACAGAGCTCATCTCTGTTCATCAAATCATATTAGCCAAAGTATTAAATAAATGAACATTCAAGATATGTGGGATGTGTGTAGATCTGTGAATGTTGCATGTTCGAAATCTACAGAAGCCTAGATTTTTGAAATAATGAATTATGTACTATGAAAACATACAGTACCAGTCCAAAAATAATATTTATTGTAACTGAGATGCAAAACAGCTCATTCTGAACCTTCATAGCTTTTTGATGTCAGCTACAGTAGATATATTTACAAGTCAATGATATTGTTCATAAACCTGTCTAATGTATAAAGTCTGAGATCATTTTTAAAATATAAATTGTTATTGTTAATTTTATTATTTAATATCTCTATAGGCAATAAAACACAGGGATCTTATATCAGAAATCCTAAAAAAAATAGTAACAGCCTTTGATAAAAGTCCTTTTATCACAAGGAGAATATGGAGGTATAAGATGTTTTATCTTACAGATTATCAGAAGCATGTAGAGGTCGTTGTCATGATATATTTTTATTTATAACTGCTATGTACACATGTGAATCTCCAGGAAGATGAGGAATGCTCGGTAATAAAGAGAATCAGAAGGATGACTGGTGTTGTTTCAGGACAGGGAATAGAAAGCAGGAGATCTGGATGGATGGATGGAGGTTAGTCAGCGGGGTGCAGGAGACACCAGTCAGATTAAGACTCCCGCTCGTGTGTCTCATCTTCTTTCCCGCTATTGATTCTCTGCTGTCCTGCCTCTCTCTTTCTTTCTGGCACGCCGTCCCTGTGCCAAAAAGGAAGTTCTCGCTTTTGTTCTCGCGTTTGTCTCTGTATAAATATTTATAACGTGGTTCTTTTTCTCATCTCTGTATCTTTGCTCCTGTGTATCTGAGAGAACTCGCAGCGCACATGCTTCCTTTCTGTATCCAGCAACAATCCTCAGAGATATGATTTACTTTTTACCTCACAATACTTTAAAGTGTGTGCAAATACACACTCACGCACACACAGTCTCACACGGACCTCATATGGTGATGCTCTTAACTCTAACCTAGTCTCATGGCCTTTTTCCTTGTCAGTTTTATATTTTTTCCTTTTTGCTTCTACACTGTAATGTTTTTGCAAAATCTGTTTTTGTCTCTCTCTTTTTGTCTGGGCTCTTCGAGACTGCTTGAACTTGTCAGCTTTAATATTTTAGCCAGTTGAGGTACTTTAATAATAAAGCATCACCTTAGACCTCAAAGTAGGCATGGTGAATACAGCGTGCGATAAAGCAACTCAGAGAAAGTCTGGAAGTGCATGAATTTGTGTATTGTAGTGGATAACGTGGATCCAAACTCTAGTTATCAGGTGGGGTAAAACTGGAATAGCTTAGTAAACCGGTGTTGTGTGTCATAGTTGTTACTATATTGCATGTTTTAGCACAGCTGGAATGCTATAATAAAATGGCACTCATGTGTGAGACACTGGAAATAAACAGTAAGATGTGTCACAGCAATCAAAGATGTCTATCCTGCGTGTGTTTACATACACAAAAACATTGCAGGATAGATTGCTGTGTACTTTATACTGATAGACTTATGATCAGTGATTTGGAAATAAATAATTTGTTGTCTTCTAAAGCCACTTTTGGTAATGTCTATGTAATAATTTACTAATCTGCCAAAATAATGTTGTTTCTTTCTTCAATTATAGGCTTCCCTAAGTAAAAATGTATTAATTGACATACGCTACTGCTCATGATTATATTATCGTTGCAGACTTTTGATTATTTGACCACTCTTGTGACCTGTAGATGTCCATTTTTAAGTTATTGGTCATTTAATACCTCTTTACATAATTTTTTATTATTTCTGAAAAGTGTTTTTGTCTTTTGACAAGATGCCAAAAATGCTTATTTTTCATTCATGTGAGAAATGATTACAGCGCTGTCTCATTTGCTGGTTTGTCTGCCCAACCAGTTAAAGTGAACTAGACCAAAGAAACCGTTAGGAAGTACAGATGTTGATGAATTAACAGTGCCGCTAATATATGAATGTGTAGCAAAAGCGTTGAAGCGCAGTTAAAATAAATCTGTATCTTCACAGGTCTCTGTTTGTGTTTATCGGTCTTGAATAATTTGTATTGGCCTGCTGAACAACTGTACTAGCTCAAGAAACCGTGTTTGTCTTCCTCTTGTATCCTTCGGGCTTACACCGACCGGAGAACATGCTGCAGGATCATTTCTTGGATCTTTCAAGAACTGCGTAAAAGGAAAAATCTGACATGAATTCCCAGTAATCACAAGTGATACAACCTTTCTGGAGATCATAGATATGGCTGAAATCTGCTGTACTGGCAGGGTGTTTTGCTGAAGAATACAATCAATAGTTTTTGTAAGTTATGTCAGCGCGGACTCCAGTAGTCCAGTCCAATTTCAGATGAAGTTAGCTTGTTTGAGCACTCAAAGGTTTTTCACAGGAGTTTAAGATTAAGAGAATTTGCAGCATAGCCAAGGCTGAATTTCGAGTATGAATCTGTTCTTGCATTGTACACTTTTTCTGTGTGCAAGTCATTATGTGCAGACCAGGGTTAGAGAAGCTGGTTGAAATGGATAATATTCTTTCTCTCAGGTCAGGAAGGTTCGGTAGTTCTCCCATCTTGTTCTGTCCTGTCCACATTATGAATAATAGATTAGCCCAATGGTGATGTGACAGCTGCGTGGGCTGTGTTCGAGTGTGTGGGGTGGAAGAATCTTGGGAGAAAAGTTTACACCTTTCTCACTCCTTTTCTTTTCCCTCTCTCTCCTCTCAACTTTGGAGTTTTCCCTCCATTCTCCTTTTCTGGTTTGTGTCTGGAGAGAAAACCGTCATGAAACTTTAATGTGCTCTCCCTTTTTCTCCCTTCAAGCTCTACAGCTCTCTTTTTTGCGTTTTTTTTTTTTTTTTTCCACCCTGCCATGGGTTTACTCAGCTGAAGGTTTAGCTGTGGATTATTAACGAGGAAGCTTGACACTCCTTTACGGTTTTTCTCTTAAAGTGTAAAACAATCTCAGACAAAGATGAAATCTTTGTGTAGTTTTGTGGTGTCTATGGACCTGTTTGTGTACAGCATATCATTTGTTTAGTACTGTAACATCTTGTCTTTTTCTTAAATGCCATTTAAAAAAGTTTGGTGCAGAATATTAATTTACTATATGTAACTGTATGCTTTTATTTTTCCTGAGAAATTTTGAAGGATGTATTTCTCTTTTCAATTAAATGACAATTCATAGTGACCATGACCTGTCAGGATTTGAAATGGAAATAAAAGCACTACAAATGCAGCCCATTCAACTTCAATTTTCTAATGTAAAAACAAGAAAATAAAAATGCACTTTTTTCAAAAAGTAAAAGCATTCTGGACAGAAAAAAAGAGTACATGAAGGGAAATTTGTCATTTCAATTCTGTATCTCTTGTTTTATGTACAGTTATGTTCAGATATGTAGTTTTATGTACAGATCCACTTTATGTTCTCTGCCACCTGTGTGTGAGTTTGTGTTTGAGACTGAATGCTTATGCATGGGTGGATGCTGTGTGTGTGTTCCTGTTATAATACTGTATGTTTACATTTCACATGGGCACATGAAGAAACACAAAGAACACCTACACTGTTTGTGTGTTTGTGCACGTTGGCAGAAAGATTCTTCACTCCACTTCTTCAAAGCGTCACTGTTTTCTGTTGAGCCGGGATTATGGTCTGAAAAAAGATCTAAAAAGAGGGAATAGGGCGAACCGAAGGGTTGAAACAAGTGAGAAGCATGTACTAAATAAATCAGATGTCACAGATATGCTTTAAAAGGGGTCATATCATGAGAAAACAAATCTGTCTTGATCTTTTAAAACAAAAGTGTTTGATGCACTGAAAACATGAACTCTGTTTTTTAGAACTCAGTCCAAAATGTCCATCTATTGAAACTAAGCTGAAAAAAAAAAGGAAAAAAAAAAAACCTTTTCGTTCTGTGCTTCCTTAACTTCAGATAGACAAACACATGGCCGCCCACATTTGAACTTTACACTTCGAGTGGCACATTTCACGGATTGTTTTATGAATCTGTTGATACTTTGCAAAGTAGCTGTTAGTGAAGTATGGAATGGTGCAAACCAAAAAACCCACAGCTCACACAGCAAAGCATTGCTACTCATTTCACATGTGAGGAGGGCGTTTACATAGACATTTTAAAAGCACGTTAATAGTTAAAAAGGGTCAGAGAGAGGGTTAAAAAGGGCCTGTATAATCTCAACACATAAAATTATTTGTTAACGTGCAAAAATATACTTGATATGACTGTTTAATAGGATTGAATATGCTATTTCTACCCCAAATTCTCTAAATGAAAAGGGGAATTCTGTACAATTTTGCCACTTGCAGTCAGAAAGCTGTATTCATATAAAATCAACCAACAGTCACAGTTTTTGATTCTGATATCATCTACAGTTTGTTCTTTAGTAAAACAAACTAAACAAAACATTTAATCAATCAGCACCATAGTCTTCACTTTTGGGTGTATAGCAAGTTTCAAAAATCTGTTAAAAACTCAAAACATGAATATGGAACGATAAACGCTGTGATAAAGAGAGAAACTTTATAAAGAGAGGCAGGTATTTTCATATTTTCCTTTTGATGTATTGTAGTGACGTGAATTATTTATCTATAGTGAATGCACCGCAAATGCAACATGACAGCATGACAGTTTTAAACTGAAACTGCGATGTTTTTTTGTCTTTTGCCTAAATATGACAAAATCTTTTAATGTCATGTCCTCTCAAGCTCTGTGATTTTCTCATTTATTTTTCACAATATGCCATGATTAAATTTCATTTGTGGCATATGTGTTAAATGCGCAGTTATGTTGTCGGCTGATACTTTCTCAGCCAGCCAACTTACAAGAAAGTGCACGTATCACGTAGGTGGCAAACGTCTCGCGGAACGTCTGCAGCATCACACACAGCGTGAGACAGCACCATAATCCTCTTGAATGAGCTCTGAATTTTGGAGGTTGGAGGATTTGCTCCATCAAAGTCCAAAGACCACCCACTAGAACAGAAATGACAATAGCACTCAAATCCGGACACTTCCTCTGGGCTTATGCACCTCTAAAACCCTGAATCTAATGGTCCACACTACACACACACACACACAAACATGTCAGTGTTGCAGCTCACAAGACATGTTTAAGAGTGAGACGTTTTGTATGACAAGTGCTTGTGTGTGTGTGTGTGTCTGAGTTGTTGAACATGCTATTCTCGCTGCACGTATGTGTCTGTGTGAACACGCACGGGCCTGCATTCATCCGCTTTAATTGCGCTCTTTTTGAAGTGAAAAGAACAGAAGCTGTCTGTCAGATTCACAGTGAAATTTAAGCTATTGCCGCCTTGAAAGTGCTTTTGAAATCAAAGACAAAGGGCCCAAGAAGATAGAAACTAATAACAACAAGCAGCACACACTCGTCCGTGTGTCCGGATTAGGCGTTTTGGGCTGAAATCGGCATGCTTTTTTCTTTCCCGTTTCCCACTTCTTCTCATCACAAAAGCTTTGGGCTTGTCTTTTCCATCCTCCCTCTTGCTGGCGTTTTGTATTTGTGTGATTGATTGCTTCCAAAGACTTTTTTTTTTTTGCTTTGTGTTTCTAAGAGAATGTCTCCATTGTAAAATGGTGATTCTCTCTGTAATTCTGCCTTTGAAGGAGTCGGGCCGTTTGTGGAATCTATATGAGAGAGAAAGAGAGCGCAAGGAGGAGAGAAAAGAAAGGCAATGAGTGCACAGAGATGAACATATGCACCGGGAGATTTTCACACTTCTGCAGTGCCTACACATGTATGTGAAACCGATGGTGCACAACATAAACACAATATGGAATACTTATCTTTTTTTGGATGTGAAGATGCACGTTAACAAATGACTTTATGTGGTGAGAATATAGATGAGCAGAAGGAGAGAACTGGTGGGTCGTGATCCCAAAAAACAGGGTTGTGGACGGCAGGGAAAAGCAATGCTAAATGAAAATAATACAGTGCAACTAAGCATATAATAATAGTGCATAATTAAGACAGCGAGATAAACAGGCTTATCAACTTTTAAAGTCCCATCCTTGTATCTTTTTGTTGACAGGCTGTGCATCTAATTAACCACTTTTTTAAATTATTTTAATTAATTAATTTTATTTTTACATGCTAGATGAAAAATTTGCATTTTACAACCAAAATCATCTTGACAACAACTGAGTTATCTAGTGTTACTCTGACGGGATTTCTTTTGCAAAAAATGAACAGCTAACTGTACATTGTTCCACTTTTCACATGGATATTTGCCTAATATATATTAAATATTTATTATACTAGCAGAAACAGACTGCATAGTGATACGAGAAATCTAAAACTAATACAGCATGTAGGAAATCTGTTGCCTGGTGCAACAAAATGCTTAGACCAATCAGAATGGAGTATTCTATAGAGCTGTGCAATATAGACGGTTTATTGACAGCTGTCTGGGAAATTGATGTTGAATTATGGATTTGATGTGCATTAGAAGATATGAACTCTCTTAAATCTGCTTGGAAATCAAATCATATCACGGTAAAGCAAACGATTGAGCTGGAAGGTAGTTCTTTATTACGTGTATTACAAAAGTGTTGAGCAACCATAAAAGACATCAGAGCTTTGCCTCTGGAAGCAGGCTTTAAATCTCCAAAACTCCTGTGCTGATTCTTGTGAAGCATCTGCCATACACACATAAAACTCTCAAATTTTGCCCATGTCTTACTTTTACGATCATCTCCCAGCGATGGTAAAATTGTGCTTATGGCCGCAGATTTTTAGAGGTGCCGTGGAGTATTGTGCGTGTGTTAAGTGTCAGGCAAATTGCTGTTAAGTCACACGTTTTGAGCATAAGCATGTGTGAGGGACCGTGTGTGTGTGTGTGTGCGCTCTGTCATTTTTTTTGTAGGTCCTCAAAACCAGCACCCCCCACATCCTTCCCGCCCACAATTTAATTGCCGCTTTTCAGGGACGCGCTTGGCTGCGTAATTGTCAAAACACAAGCTGACTGAACTCTCCGTCACACCTCAAACCTTACACTTTCTGACGCATCTCATCTCTTTTATGACACTTTTCAAATAAAGGGAACATTTCCAGATGTTTGGCGTAATTTCGCCTCGGATCCGCAGGGCTGCGGGGAGAGCGATTTGGAGAGAGGAGATTTGTGGGGACAGACTGTCTTTGTGTTTGTCAGGCGTGGACAGGTTCGCTCCCCGGTGCGGTGAGAATTTTTATAGAACCGTGAAAAAATGGAGACGGAGATGGAATGAGGAGTAATAATATTTGTGCGTTTATTGATGTCAGAATTATGAAGTGCCATATTAATTTCCATTGTTTCAGAGAAAAGCTGAGAACAAGTTCTATAAAGAATCCTGATTTATTGCAAGCCGAAAAACACAAACTCAACCAACTTAATACCTTAAGGAGAATAGTGTAGCCCACCTTATTGGCAGGCCCACTCGGCATCTGTGCCTGCAGAAAACAGTGCAGATTTCCACAGTATTCGTCCGCCTGTCATTCACAGCGCTACACATCCCCCTTCCCCTTATGTGATCATTTATTACATATTTTGGTTATTTCAATGATGCTTTCAGCTACCATTAAAATTGTGGAGTCTCTAAGCTCTGCAGGTGAATAGGGTACAAAAAATTAACTAATAGTTATCACCTTACTTACCTAGTTGATTGATTACATTGATAATTGCAAACATTTTTTGTATTACAAGTTTTCTAAAATGTTAGGTTTAAAAAACTCATTTTGAGAAAACGGCCTTTAAAAATATGTATTGTAATTGAAATCTATTGACACAAACAGATGAAGTGCTATAAAAGAAACACTTAACATTGTCTTTTGAATGTTTTCTTTCCACTAGTCTGAAAAAATACTTTGTGAGAAACCAAAAAGCCCAAAATCTCAAATTTGACAGGTGCATAAAAAAACAGGGGTTTTGCCTGTAGTGTCTCCCCTTAACACTTTTGGTTAAACAGGTATTGAAATTGAGATTTTTCCCTCAAAATTCAGTGTAGAAAATGCAGATTTTGTCTCATTGGTGCAAAATGATTCAAAGCTGGTATGGTTGCATTTGTTAACCTAACACTGAGTAATAAAGTCCATAAAGTCATTGTGATTGCTAAGCATATTGAATTTTCTAGTTATTCTAGCTATTCTCATTGCTATTTTGAGTGCATAAAAGTCTTTATCACCACAAATGACTTGGAAAGATATAGAAATTTGCTAGTAAAAAGTGTGGGAGATGTGTGTTTACTTAACATGCCAACATTGCATGAATTAATTATAAAAATAACCAATGATACTCTTTTAATCAAGGCACTTTATCATGATAGCCGTTTTCTCTTTCCTCAGGCACTCTGCCTTACGAGATAAAAATCGTTATAGCCGGGAACCACGAGCTGACGTTCGATCAGGAGTTTATGGCGGACCTGATAAAGCAGGATTTCTACTACTTTCCTTCGGCCTCCAAACTCAAGCCGGAGAACTATGAGAACGTTCAGTCCCTGCTCACCAACTGCATCTACCTGCAGGACTCTGATGTTACCGTCAGGGGCTTCCGCATCTACGGCTCACCGTGGTGAGTCTCTCTCTCTCTCACACGCTTTCTCAAGTCTTCCTGTCACCGTGTTTGTCACCATATGTTGTTGTGTTGTCCCTTCCCCCTCAAGTCTTCCTCATTTTTGCTCCTTCTTCCCTCATTCTGTCTATCTCTCTTGTTAACACTTCTTTTGCCAACCCTCCATGTCCTGCGATTTACCTCTGTGCCAGTGTGTGTGAATAAGTATGGGTGTTTGTGTGACTTGCAGACCCTGAGTTCTATGTATAAACACAGATGTTTTGTAACTGCATGCCAGGTAATTGTTTTCGAAATGAATTTGGCCTGCACAACAGCGTGCGTGGGTGTATTTTCTAAACTTGTAGGAGCAAAAAATGTCCTTACGAGAATAGTAAAACGCAATGAAACGACACAGAGGTGTCGCTAAAATGAAAAACGAATTCAAAAAGGGTCTAAATTATGTTCTAAAAGTGTGTCTTTAGTAATTATATTTTAACATGTTAATATTAAAATCAATAAATATGACCGATAATTCATCACAAATAGATATTTTAATAATATTTAGAAAGTATAATTATTATTATAAATATTATTTGTTATCACTTATTATTATTTATTATTAATTTTGTTGTATAATAATTCTTAATATTATCTTATCTTATTTATGTTATTCATTTATTTTTTATTTTTTGATTTGATTTATTTTTTGAGGTAGTGTAATGTTTTAAATACTTACATTTATTATTATTATTATTATTATTATTGTTAAATTATCTATCAATTTATTATTAAAGAAATAGTATTTTTTATTACGTAAAGTTTTCTTTTTGGGGTTAGGGTTAGGGTTTGGTAGTGAACAACCAACATAATCTCATGAAGTCTATGATATGTTCTCATTTTATAGCTATATGTGAGAGGTGTAAAGTGTGTGTGTGTGTGTGTGTGTGTGTGTGTGTGTGTGTGTGTGTCACATCTAAGGTGTATTCACTGACAGGCGGCTTCTGCAAATATCACAGTAAGCTCTTACAACATCAAAGTTGATAAATAAGCATTTATTTATGTGAGTGTGGCTTGTCAAGATGATGGTGTTTACAACAGTCATGAACTCGTGAGCTAGATTAAAACCATCTAGTATTAATCCACTCCGATATGTCCTGACAGAAATCCTCATCTCGTGCCAGCGTGCTTGCGTGTATGTGTGTTTACACCATACGGACCTAATAAAACCACTGAGATCTGGTAATAGCATTCCACCATAGGGGAAGACGGACAGAAAGTGCATCTGTGAGCTTCTCCCTGTCTTTTATCATCATCTCCCTCCGTGTCAGTCCATCTAGTGCTACATTCATTTCTGTCCTCCTGTCACCGAAGACGTTCCACCACACTGGGGCAGAGTGGCAAAACTCTCATCTCCATGGAGATTTTAAGTCGCTGGATTTATGGGCCGAGTCCTGTGTTGCTGCGGGCGATGGCTGTCTGTGATCTGTGCAACATTGCATCGCTCAGTAGAGTCGTCCATCTCCTTATTACTTCATCTCCAACTTTTCGGCTCCTTCATTTATTGTTCTGTTCCCAAAGCTGTCTATTGAGGCTGTATTTTAAGATACATTAAGTGTCAAGGCTATAAGCAACTTTTTGATACCTTGTTTTGGCCAGATTCTCATCATCACATGTATCCTTCACAGAGAAAACACTCCTAGAATGAATGAAAAGAATTCAAATCTAAATTCTATTCTGATATAACAAGTA
The DNA here is from genome assembly GCA_004124795.1 of Poropuntius huangchuchieni. Taxonomy (NCBI): domain Eukaryota; kingdom Metazoa; phylum Chordata; class Actinopteri; order Cypriniformes; family Cyprinidae; genus Poropuntius; species Poropuntius huangchuchieni. Next base: position 17,180 of record SCHK01357534.1, read on the forward strand.
TTCCAAGTCAGTCACTTATGAGGTTCCATTTCAGTTAAAATGTCACCTTAGAAGGCAACAGCCTATGTAGGCAGAAGTTAGAAGGCAGTAGGTTTTGGAGCAGAGCTTACAGTAAGTTGTTCAGACCACAGCAGCATCAATTCATCTCTCTCTTATTTTCTGGCTCAAGTTCTTTTTTGCCTTTCAAAAAATTGTCAAATTTGAACCTTTAGGACTACAAAAGCTGGTCACTGGGACAGTACACATTTTGTACTTTATCTATCACTAAAGGGTGCATATTGGTACTAATATACATCCTTTAGTGGTACATAATGTACAAATGTTTACCATTTGAGGGTACTGCCTCAGTTACAAGCTTTTGCAACCCTAATTGTACAATAGGATTTGATTCTAATGGTAGGCTGTAAGTCCATTTTTGCACACCGTTTCTGACAGTGGGCTTGTAGAGTTGCTGAGAGCAGTTCAAACAGTTTGGACATTTTGGACTCATGCTTGAGTTCAAAAACAGCTTTGGTACAACTGAACGAAAACTGACCATGCCCATTTGTACCTACTCTGATTTATTTAGAAAAATGGGAATTGTGGTTATTATTATTTTTTTAATTAATTTGGCCTGCACAATAGCAAAACAAATAATAAATAAAATGCAGTGAAACCACACGGAGATATTACTAAAAAAACAGTTAATAAATGGGCTAAATAATTTTTTCTTTTATAACTGAAAGTAAAAGTGTTTTAGGATCTGTCTCTATTTGTAATTTGTTCATATTAAAAGTAATAAATGTTAAAAAAAAGTCATCACAAATATATATTTTAATATAATTTTAAAGTAACAGTAATTAATAATAATCATTAATATAAATATATTATTTATAAATATGAATATATGTGTGTGTGTGTGTATATATATATATATATATATATATATATATATATATATATATATAAATAATAGTTATTATTGTTATAGTAATTTTATTAATTTATTTGAAAAAGTGCAAAAAGTTTATTTTAGAGGTAGGGTTATATAAATAATTTGAAACTTGACATATTATCTCAAAAACACAGCTCTCATGGCGTAAGATGTTAAAAAACAACATGAGGCTTGACGCAATGACCAAAGACATCTATCTGCATATATATGGCTGTAGCAGCAGTGTATTAAACCCTCTAAGAGGGTTGTACACTGCAGATGAAATGCTAAATTAAGTACCTCTACTAAAATAGAAAAAGAATAATAATAAATAAGAAAACGTCTGAGACTAGTCGGCCTCTCTAATCAGCTAGCCGGTTATTGGACCCATCCTTACTCGTAATCTGCGTGTTTTCACGCACACGTTCTCTCTCTGCCGGGCTAAATGAGATCTTGGCACGTTGCATTCTTTCCTAAATCCTGACTATTTGTCATGCGGTGATTCTGGAATGAAAAGAACTGCATGGGGGAAACATGTGGCGTGTTTTTCTGTTCTGCTGACGCTAATGCAAGTTTACAAGTCATTTGTCATCCGCAGATCTGCAAATGCAGAGACGCGTGGTGCGTTTGTGCCTATTTGTGTGCGTGTGTGTGTGTGAGCCGGTGTGGGTGGATGAAGTATTAAGGATGGCTGTCCCTTTCAGAGAGCGTGAAGCACAAACAATGTGTAGGACCCACAGCACATATCGCTCTGAGCTAAACACACTCTCGCACACACAGCTTAAACTTTCCCACATCTCCTGCGTATGCGCTCATATGGACGGTTACTCACAGACACGGTGACAAGTCACGATGATGCTTGGTGAACACAAACACATCCTGTGTGCCCTGCGGGGGGTTACCGTCAGTGGAAAGCTGCTAGCTGAATGTTTATGCACCGGCAGTAAAAGAGCAGGTAGAAGGTAATTGGGAAAAGTGCGTTTAAACTCAGGAGATTAAAATGCAGTTGCATTGAAATTAAAAGACTTTTGGCGGTAAATAAGATTGTGATGGTTTGCCTTTGTATATGCACAGTGTGCAAAGACAAAAGTGGCATTTTTGGACTTATTGCTGTTTTATTTAGGAAGCTGAAATGACGTCAGCAGTGTCCTGCAGTGTGGCATGCTATACTGTTTTGAACAACATTTATTGTTGCATGCATTTTTGTGATGCATATTCATTTAAAAAATAACATTTATTTATTTATTTATTTAGCAGATGCTTTTATCCAAGTGATTTATCTTAAGGAGCCAATAACGTGAGAAATTCTAGCAATACAAAGTTTCAAACATCGTCCAGAATAGAACAAGCTACAGCAGGGAGGGAATGGAATGGAAGTTATTGGAATTTAATTCATACTGGAAGAGAATTTGTGCTGTAAAATTAATTCGTAACACTGCTGGAATACCCACAGGAAAAAAAAAAAACTGTAAATGAGCTCTCTTTAAGATTGTGAGTGTAAGACTTATATTTCTCCAGAGAAAAAAAAAGTCCAAACTGACATCTAAACCATGTCACAAGTCTGTGCTCTAGTTTATATTAAAAAAACCTACATTCTATATTATCTGCATTGATTTTATATTTATGTTAATGTGCTATTTTATTTTATTTTATTTTATTTGCCTTAACAGTGAAAGTGTAGTGACAACATGAAATTATGTGCAAAAGGGATGGAACAGGATTTGCAAATGACAAAAGAGAAGAACTGGTGCTACCCGCCAGGTCGTTTCTTTGCTGTCAGTCTATCTGAATTGTATAGTACATCATTAAAAGCAAAGAAGATTAAGTGTAAAACATTTTTGTCAATCACTTCCTGTCTGTCTCCTTCTCTTGCTCTGAGGGGCAGCAGGGGGCTTCTTATGCTGTTATATAGCACAGCAGGGCATCCATAAGCAAAGACAGATGATCACCGACAATGTTCTTGAACACCTGGTTGCCAACATATATGTGTGTAGGTTTTCATGACGGCATGTGGCCAGTGCTGTTATTGTACATGATTCAGTCGTTCGAGATTTTGCTGTAGCGTTTAGCATTTATGGATTACAAAGTTAGTGTTTAAAACAGCTTTTAGCATTTAATTCAATGGATTCTAGAAAAATAGTGCAATATATGAATGTTGTAGTATATAAACTGTTAATAGTTTTAATTAAAATTTTAAATTATTTTTGAAATTCTGGATGACTTCATGATATGAAGTTATTTTAAGTCATACAGCTCATCCCAAATGTGTGTATGTATGTGAGATTTAACATGTTTAAGCGTTTTTAATAATGTAATTTAAGATCAGTGACCGCCATTAAAACGTTTGTCCTGAGAAAGATGCAGAGAGGAGGAGAAGAGAGCGAAAAAAGAGGAGGGGATAAAGCGTAAAGAAGCAAACAGACTTTTTTCCCCTGTAAAAGAAATGAAAATAGGAGAAATGTTCGATATCCAGTGACTCCACGAGGAATAATTAATGCCAGAGATGCAAAAGACTCCGTAATTAGATTTTTTAATTATTGAGGATTTGCTTCTCCTCTGTAGTGGCCCAATTAAAGAAGCTCATCAAAACAAAAAAAAAAAAAAAA
>SCHK01357578.1:0-11908 GCA_004124795.1 Poropuntius huangchuchieni
CCAAGGGTATTGTATACATACAGAAAACTCATACTATGCACAAAGGGTGGGCGATATGCTGGTATAGATTTTCGACAATCGTCTCTATCGCTTTTACAAGCTAATGTGACACTGCTGTGCTACGTGGTCATGAAAACGTATTGTTTGCACATGTTTTTAAGCATTACAATTTAAAAATAAATGATTTTAAGCTGTTGAAATGCAATTAGCAGCGAAAGAAAACTCATTTTGCGTGTGCTGTCAGAGAGGCGCTTTAAAGGACTTGTTCTACACCGCGTGCAAAGTATGCTAGCATGCTAATCCAATCATATTTAGCCACGTTTGCTAACTCTAATTCACTTTAAAAGCCTCAAGGACTTGGCTGGACTTCTCACAGTCTTGTTCTGTCAGATTTAATCACAAACTACATCTGATAAGAATCTCCAGTTTAGTTCCATGAATGAAAACACCATGTCAATGACTGAAGTAGCCTTTAAGTTCTGAGTGAAACTTACTATAACGCAACAAACTGGTCCTCAGGGTTTCAGACCTGAAAGTGGCATTGAAACCAATTTTAGGTTTTACAGGAAAGTTCCAATCACTAAGAAAAACCCATTAAGGGTGTCGGAATAGCGGCTGAATGGTTGAGTATAAGAGACATGCTCTCAAATGGGATTGCCGCGCCGCTCGCCCTCGGCACAATATCGTCCACTTTCCCCGGAGACAACCTGACGGGAATGATGGACAGGTGAAATTGACCTGTGAGCTTAGGAACGGTGGCATCTCGTTTTCTACAGTTTAGATGCCTGCTGTGGCTTCCTGCGTTTCGGTAGTTTAGCGAGAGATGGGAAGCAAAAAAGATAGAAAGAAAAGAAACAGTAGGGGGGAAAGGCAAACTGATGAGTGGGAGGAAGACGAAAGATTTTCTTTCTTAGTTGTAAAACTGCATAAAATGAATCCGCCAAGGATTTTCTATCTCTCTAGTGACAAGAATAATGAGCAGAGTTTTTATTTTCTAGTTGAAAGGCTTTTTTCTTGTGCGGGAGAATGTATAATATCAGATTTGTTCTGCATTCTGGCCAACATATTACAGGAACAGTTCATCCAAAAAATGACAATTCATCACTTACTCACTCGTAATGTCTTTCTGTATGACTTGCTTTTTTTTATGGAGCACAAAAGGAGATATTATTTCTGCATAATAAAAGTAAATGGTGACCACAGCAGTCAAGCAAGATTTTTGAGGCAGAAACAGAAAAAGGTTTGAGATCATATCTGATTCAAAATCTAATTTAATTTAAGAAAATAAGGTTTTGGGATTTGTTTTAGAGAAAACGTTAGATTACCATAATCCCAAATGTTGCCAATAATATAATGCACCTGAATACATCTGAAATTTTCAACAGTGAACCCAGATTTTTGGACTGTATTTTATAGAGAAATTTAGTAACAGTTTACAATAAGATACCGTAATTAACATGAATTAACAATAATTCCTAAGCATGTATTATTCTTAGTTAATGTTGATTTCATCATTTACTAATACATTTATAAGCTGTCTGTTAAACATTAGTTAACAGACCAGAGCTAACATCACCTAGCAATTAAAATTTATAATTTTATTAACCAATTAAACATTAACAAGGATTAATAAATACTATAAGTAAAAAATTGCATTTACTAAAATTTACTAACAATGAGCATTATCTAACATTAAATAATAGGACCTTATTGTAAAGAGTCATTGGAATCTCTATTACTTTAAAAAATGTTAATAACTTTTTCATGTCTGGAAAAACAATTTAAAAGTACCTGATATTTTCACGATAACGCAAAAATATTTATACTGCAACTCAGTCATTTCAAAATATAATCTTCCCATATTTGCAACTGACTCCCTCCCATTAACTTTCATTTCAGGGGGTGATGGGATGATATCTCAAATGTTCAATTACCAAGTGATCCACCACAGCATCTATCATACCATGGGAAACGAATCATAGCTGCTGGATTTATACTGGTCTCCCTTGGCATCCTCCCATCACCTGGTTTCCCCCATCATCAGATAGATTAGACCTGCCAAGATCCACCGCTGGCACCACAAGACACCAGATCAGACAGCACTGACTGAGAGCTGTGAGGTAAACATGGCTTGTTGTCTGGAGGGTTAAGGAAATAAATTGACGGCAAATGTCTGCTGTCAGAACTCACTGTGCAGAGGGAAAAAGTAACTGTAGGAAATGAATGACCTCTGTCAACAAAAATGGCTTGATCTCAGTTATGAGATGTTATTTATAACAGAAGGTCTTGATAACACTGATAGACCAATTGATTTGATTCATTCATGCGGCGGTGCGGTTAGCATAAGTCAAAGTCTTGAAATACGGTTCTGAAAAGGTTACTGTGATGAATGCTAATTGGCCATGCTAACACATTTGAGCTATGAGACTGAAACTGCATACTTTTTGACATGCGTAACTCAAGCTAGTATGCTAGTATTTTGACATACATTTAAATTTGCTACATGCTAACACTCAGAACAGATCTGAACATTAGTATCTAACTAAAAAAATGCCAATTGCCTTCGAAATATGACTTAGACAAGTACACACGCATCTAGCTAAAATCTAACAAAACATCTAACATTTAACTAAATTCCTTTAATTTGTATTATGTCTTAAAAGTTTCGTAAAAGAAATACATTTAACTATATGCTAATCAAATCCTGCTAGAGTGTGTATATTCATGTATGAAATCGAACACAGCTTCAGTGTTAATATTTAAACATTCTATCATCTAGCTTTAATTTAATCTATCTTTAATATTCAATATTTCTTACTTTGAAGTTCATATTAGTCACAAGCTCTTTATATTGTTGTGCAAGAAAAGAAAGTATCCAAAGATGTATGGGATCACATGGGCTCCTTGCTGATAAGATACTATCATTTAGAATCCATAAATTCTAAACCTGCATACTATTTAGAACAGATACTATGCAAATTAGAATGCAAGTAGGTGAGAGAGAGAGTGAGAAGTCTCAGCTTTTCCCTTTGAAACTCAATAGAGCTAAATGATACTGCTGAATACAGTGGCACCCACATCAAGTGTCGATATACTACTTCCACTTACAATAATGACTGTAAAATGAGTCAAAAGTGTTGCGGTTATGATTGAAGAGTCACAGAAAAAATAATCTAATTTTAGCTAGCTACCAGAGGGCAGGGAGAGGTGAAGGTCATGTTTCACATTGATTTCTAAAGAAGCATGTAAAATGTGTCCCACCACACCATGGCTATTTGAGAAAAATGTCAGGGCTCAGACAGTCCTCAGGCAAAATCTGTTGGAAATCTCTTATAAATGCATTATTTAACCCTTAGGGGCAGAGACGGCCAGTTTAAACCAGACGGCGAGACAAAACTGTCAGCTTTCAGCAAATTGAGATAAAATACACCTAATCGATTTTAGAAAAAAGCTCCTCAGTAATTTTAGTACAAACAAATATAAATAAGCTATCTTACAACAAAACACATTGGCTATGCGACTATAGTGACATTTACACAAAAAAGCCGCACCAAACCTAAAAAAAAAAGTGGCTCACTGCTAGCTGGCGATAACCCCAGTTCTGCCCACTGCAAATATTTAAACCAAGCACATTAAAAAGGCTCAGTTTAGCTTGTTTTCTTTACTAGCCTGATGGCCTTGGAGTGCCCCCATGCTGTTTGGTTTTATTTTAGAAGTGTTTAGATATGGCTGAGGCAGCTGCCAAGCTCTTTCAGTCTTTGGAAGCTTCCAGAATGCCTAGCCAGCCACCTAGCTTAGAAAATGCACCACTTGCTGAGTAAAGGTGGCAAGCTGCCATTTATGACTTGATAAAACTTGGCTTAATAGGAAAAGTCATATATTTATGGATTTAGGCTAAGCACATTTGCGTGTGTGGAATACTAACTGTAAATGAGGATACTGAGGCAGCATATAGAATTGTTAAATCACAATACAGATGGGTATTAGCTTGAAAGACCTATAAATTGCTATGCTAAGCTTAATAGCTGGCCTGTCAGACTTAACGCTGAGCAAAATTTCTTCTATCTCATTGTCTGCACAACTCAAAATGTCACCAGGCTCAGAAGCATTGGGCGTAATTACCAAACTCAAAAAGACAAATCGCTAAATAATAGCAAGAGCGAGGCAAGGAAAGGCCGTATGTCCATCAGGGACTACAGGCTGCAATTTCAAAATCGATTCACTCCCACAAAAGACAAGCGGCTATCCTATGACGTCAGGCCTTGGGAATAATAGCCTCATCTCTACTTGATGAATGTGTCAACACTTGAAGCACGGCGGGGAAACAATGATGAAGCTCCCTCTCAGCAAGGAGAAATATACAGAAACACTGTGAAAGAGATGAGAACGATTGCTAAGGTGTTACGCCCTGTAACAGACTCTTACCACCCACTCAAGTCTTGAATAATTTAAATTGAACAAAAGCTCTGCTTGTTGTGAAAGGCAAGATAAAACTACGATTCCAGTCAGGGATATATCACTTTAACACTGAGGTCAGGGAATAGTCAGAATCCCCATTTGGACTTTTAAAAATACCCAGCAATGTAGCAAAAATGGCATTTGTATTGTTTATCCAAGATAAGATGCTAAAGCTAACGTTTTGCTAAAGATAAGACTGGAATTACTACATCTTTTCTCTCTCTCACTATCCAGCCTGAACAGTGATAACACATATCTTTCTTCATGCACCGTCTCCTCAAATCTGCAAGCCCTAAGTTGACAGAAGTGGGGCGCTAACCTGTTTACTTATAAATGGGATATCGGTCAATGCTAGTAGAAATAGCTACACTCCCAATATTCTCTGCTGTGCTTTTCCTCTGTTCAGTGTTCTTTTCCAATATTGTGTTTCTGTAAACAATAGTGTGGTTGAGTCAGAGGAGTAGTTTAACCAAAAATCACCCATTCATGTTGTTCCAATCAGTGTAACTTCTTTTCTTTTCAAAATAATAAACGTGAAGGGCTGAGGCCTTTCATATAATAAAAGATTTCCATATGCAGTCTTTTAAATCTATGCAGTACCTTTGTGTGAGGGCCAGAGCAAAATTTTAAGTTCACATTTAAGAAAGCCACAAAGGTTTGGAACAACATAAGCAAAAGATGACGGAATTTTCATTTCTAGATCAGCTAATCCTTTAAGGACTCCAAAGTGTTTATATTGCTGGACATTGTGTAGATTAAACAGAGGCAGCTTGTACATTACCAGCCCTGGACATCCTGCGCCCAGTGATAAAAAACTAATACAAGCACAATCTTTCTTTCAGTCAGAGTTCGAGCGAGCCAAGCAGGGTTCTGGCTGCTGTACTTGCAGGTTTCCACAGCTGTACAGATAAGAAGCAGAGAGCAGCTAAGTGCACTCTCATCAGAATTAGCCCCAAGCATTAATAAGAAAAAACGCAGATAAGCAGGACTGCATAAAAACGGGTTTAAATCCAATACTTTGTGGACAAATTTCTAATAGTTATCCATTTAGGACAGGGGCATCTACTGCATTCAAAGAGCAAACACAACCACAATAGTTTTCAAACTAGGCAGTTCGGACAAACCAACACACACAGAAGCTTACCATCATAAGTTCCTTCTGAAAAGATTTTTTCTCCTTGGTCTCCATGTTGAGGCAATCTTCCTTTAGTTTCTCCAGCACTGAGGCAACCCTCTCTGGCTCACTATCCAGCTCTGCTCTGCAAAAATATGTCAAAGGAAGATTCGCATAGCCCAGAGCATCAGCAAATGCTCGCCAGTTTCCCAGATTTTCCATAAGTATTGTCCTCACAGAGGCATAAATGTAAGTGAGAAACTTGCAGGGCTTCAGGATTTGTTCCATCAGCATTGTGGTTGTAAGATCTGGCCCACAAAAGTAAATAGGCTTGACCTTTCCCAAGACAAGCACATTTTTTACATGCACAAGCCCAATCTTTCCCTGATAGTATCCAATGTACCACTCTTTGGTCCATAGTTGTCCTTTGAGTTTGATCTTCTCCTCACTGAGTAGGGCGATAATATCCCCTTTTTTATATTCCAGCAAGTACTGATTCTTGGTCTGTCTGATAACTGTTTTGATCAGTTTGCCAAATTTCAAGTTGGTAATGCAGCGTTCTTGAAACTGTGGGTATTTGGTGGTGATAGCCAGAGGAGACAAAATTATTTTATCAACTTCCTTTTTCTTTAGGAATCGCCTCTGGCCGTTGTTCCGTATCCCGGTTTTAGGCGGTGGCTGTGGTGTCTGAACACAAAATTGTGCAAGGATGCAGTCCTGATCATCTTTTACCTGGACACGTAACGTGAAGTCAGAAATCTCATCTGCATTCCGAGACGTAATCATGTAGATGAGCCGGCTCACCTTGCCTAGTTTGATCTGAAACCCACGAACAACCCTAGCCTGGTCATTTGCCTTGACCTCATAATTTGACATGTTGGAGTACATGCCTATCTGCAAGTCCTGTGGTCTGCCAAGGATAAATTGGTGCTTCCCCCACAGTTGTAGGGCAACAGGAGGGGCAGACTTCGCTTGTTTTCCAACTTCACTAACTAGAAGAGTCTTGGGGGCACAGTCGTGGCCAAAAATTGCCACCACAGTCTTAAAAGATGGATGAATGTGTTTGGGCCCATAGAGACCCAGTGTAACTTTCTTCATCATATGATCCCAAACAGTTGAATTGAAGGAAATATGTTGGGTCTGGACAATAACTGCTACATACATGCAGGGCTCCAAGTTGTCCAGCTGAACCTGAATTGTATCACCATAAATGTAAGCTTGTGGAACAGGAGAGTAAGGACCCTCTTTGCAATCACTTCTTACACACAAAATCTCCGCCATTTGACTTTCTGTCCTAGTTGCAACGGATACCTTCATCTCTAAGGTAATGAATGATTTTATCTCCATGTTGCTCAGTTTGATTTCAACCACTGGACTGACAGTCGAGCATCTGTCATTGTTTAGCTCCAAGGGAGGATCTAGTAGAGCCTTCATAGAGATTTGCTGAGTGTCTCCCACTGCAACATGGCCTTCAGGAACATGAATACTGATATTCGTATCTGGTAGCTGGACTGCCCCTCCACAGCTGTCCAATTTGCAAACAATGTTGGTCTCTACTGGTTGTGTTTGACCCCAGCCTGGGTTCTGCCCAAGGGACTCAAGGTCATGGCAAGATCGGGCCAACTTTCGGTGGTTTAGCCATGCTGTCCTAAAGTCCTCTCTGCTCTGAAATTGCTCCGGTGAGGGAGCTTTAAGCCCTGTAAAAAACCCTGATGAAGGCAATGGAGGATTTGACTGAGACTGTAAAATAGATAACTCTGATAAACTGTAAGACCTCTTGCTTCGAAAAAAGGGATTGTCCTTGCGAAGCATCTGCAAAGCTTCAAAATCGGCGCTGGTGGATGTTCCATCAAAGACACTATTGCTGTACCCTTTTGAGTTGCTGGTGGTGGAGATGGGGGCTGAAGGCAAGTCAAAGAAAAGCAAATCCATGCTGTTGCATTGGTTCACCTTCTCATTGCTGTTCTGATCAAGAACATCATCCATGGACCCATTTAGGAATGGGTTGGTTGACGAGAGCATGGAGAAGGGGTTGTTGTTGTCATAAGGCAGGGAGGGCTTCAGCGACACTCCAGTCCACTCCCCCAGAAGGTCCAGCTCTTTTGCTCCCTCCTCCGAGCAGTCCCCAAGATTGTCAATCATCCCACTGTCACTCAGAGATGAGTTCCTGTAGTTGATCGGCTGGACGTACGTCGAAGGGATGTATCCCATTTCTCGGTTGTTGTGGGCGTACCACCATTCCCCACCAGACGTGTCCAGCACATAGAGATGATCCCCTTTGGAGAACTTTAGAGTGGTGAAACTGGATGGAGAGTAATCCTTTATGGCGACCACTTCCCGTGCAGTTCCAAACGATGTTGAGGGGGCCAAACGCAAGGCACTGGGAGAAGGCACTGTAGAAACAAACATATTAATGAGAATTGCTGATTTGTAATGAATACGGCACAACAAAATCAAATGTTCTGCAGTGTGTTTGCAGTACAATAAACTGACCTTTGACATCTATGAGACTCGCCTCAGTCACTCCTTCATCAAGGTCAATAAGAGTGCCCTCTGATTTACATCTAGGGAGCACATTGTTGTTGTTGGTAATTTTGATCCTGTGGGCGGCCATCTTGCATTGGTTATGCTATTTCACCATTGCTCCAAACCTGACAATCAAACACTGGCAGTTTTCCATTTTTTCCTGCTGGGAAAACAAAAAGGACAGGGACAGCCTTGATTAGCTTTGTGTGGCAGGACAAACGCTTGATGCAAAGAGAATAATGAGACACGCTGCAATCAGATTATTGGATCATTAAGGCAAAACTGTTCAAAGAGATTGTAGCTAGAGATTAGTGTGGTATAGCCAAAGGGACAAACTGGGACAAGATGTAACTCAAATGTACTGCATGAGATTAAGAGATCTTTAAATTTGATTACTTTAATCTGTCTATTTAGAAGTTAAGTCAGAAACTGTTAGCTTAGAAGTCAAGAAAAGCTGTTTCCAGATGCTGGTGAATTCTGAACGTCTCAAGTATGAATTATGCTTTTTGTTCATTTTATAACATTCACTCTTGTCACAACTACGTTTAACCAAAGGAATATATGACCAAGGGATGACAATTAGGGAAAATACAGCAGAGGTTACTACAATCAATAAGACATATTTAGCCATATCAAGGTTCTGTCATCTTCTGAAATGACCATGTGTCCAATCTATGACCTTCACTTCAACTTTTACTTTACTTAATCTCTAAAAAAAAAACTTCTCAGTGACATCTCACTGCTAACAGAACATAAAGCTAGCATGAAATCAAAATGTACCCAATTTACTTAATGCACATTCCTGGTCTTCTTGTGCATGTTGCTTCAAACAACAAAAACACCATTAAAGTCTTTTATCAAAATTTAATGCCTTGCTGAATTTCTGAGACAACATTTCTTTTTAGCTACTGTCACTAATCCCTCTTTTCCCAGATTTGTTTTCATCTTGAATGTTGTTTCAGTAAAATACACTAGAATTTTCTTCAGCACAAAAATGTATTTACTGTAGCTTTTAAAGCATAAGGCTTTATGGATCAGTGTTATTACACAGAGTGCACATTTACTTTAGACTGAAAGTCACACTACCACAAGGTAATAAAATTGTCATTTACAAAATGAATAAATCTAAGGTATCTCTCCCTGCTGGAAACAACAACAATGTGAAATGTGCTTCTAATTTATAGACCTGATATCTGGATGAAACTGTCTTTTATCACGGTTAGAGCGTTTGATTTGCCGGGTCCTAAAAGAAAGATATCAAAGCATATCAAAGGACACCTTGAACTAAAAATCACATGCATATGGTGCAGCAGGGGTTCCATCAATTAAACAAACTAAAACACCCGCTGGGTGATGAACATGAATAAATACCATCCTAAAAGTGAATATATTACTTTTTGTGTCAGCGTGGTTCCATTTAGAAAAAAGAAAAAGAAAAGCACCAACTTTTTGCAAACTCCTATAGCGGTTTATAAAATGATCAATTTTTGCACCTTGTTGTGGATTACATTTTTCTGTTATGATTTATGCTTTCTTAAGGTGAGCAACAGTTTGGTGTTTGGCTTTGGGGGGGACTCAATTTCCATGCATGATTGCCTCAACTTCTGTCTGAGACGATGAGCGCTATTAATCTGCGCTTGACGTGACAGACATGCAAAACAACACAGAGATGTAAAACAAGCTATAATTAGTTGGACTAAATAATCACAGAAGCATGAAACGAATATCAAACGAGACCAAAGGGCCAAGTAACTCAGAGCAGCTGATGATAATTAAATTTTTTACATTTCGTCCAATTTACCATAGGATGCCATAAATGACATGAGGGTGTCTCTATACAGAAAAGCTGTACTTAGATGAATGCAATGCGACATTTTGTTGTGGATTTTTTTTAGAAGACTCTGTGGAAGTCGAAAGAAAAGAAGGCCTTGGAAGGACCTTTCATGTCTGCTACTTAACGGCTTGATGAACCCTTCAAAAGGAGGTAAGCATCTTTGGCATGCCTACGTTTTAAAAGCCTTTCACACAAAAGACTCGTAGACGGATTTATTCCCTTTTAAATGTCCATTTCTTTTTATCTACATTTAATAGATGCTGAAGTAGGTCAGCAATACCACTTGGCTCCGTTCCCTTTATTCCAACCCTAAAAAAAAAAAAAAAATCCTCCCTCATGCTTTTATTTTATTCATAATTCAGGCCATCAGAAGTTGGAGAAAGTGCACTCCTGGAAAAAAAAATGAAATTGTAAAATTACAGCACTGACCTCCCTCGGCTCTATCAGCTCTATCTCTGGAGAAGTGCTTCAAGGTCTACGGTTCTTCTAATACTAGGAGCACCTAAAAAATAAGGTCTCATTTTAAACTCTACGAGACCATCACTGGCGCAGTTGGATGTGTCAATGGTGGCATTACGAGGCAGAGGAAGAGCAATTGATGGATTAGAAACCTAGAGGTCTGACAAGGATGTAATCATGGTTTCTGATAACAGCACCTGGGGCACTCCAAAGACTGAAGACTAGTGTCTCCTTCCCATAATCCCTCTGTATCCTCCTATCCTCTTTTCTTTAGTGTCTATTTTCACAGACTCCAGTGATAAAGCTATTTAGTCATTGATCTGTCAACCTCAGCTTCAAATCGTAAGTGTGCGATATCACTGGACATGTTGAATGAATGCTTTTGCATTTTTTTGGTGGTAACAGGCTTCCGTACTTAACAAGACATAATGTTGTTTGAGTAGCTAGCCATAAACATGCCTAGTTTAGCTTAGCAAAATTCTATTCAAACATTTAAGCCAGAAAACTAGTTGTAGATGAAGGGTTTATACAAATTGCTGGTTAAAGTGCCCCTTGTGGCAATGCTGAGAATGCAATGCATTATGAATAGAAGTTGAAAGGTGCAGTCACACTTACAGTTGTTTGGCAAAATTTTGTAAGAAATATCCAGTTATTTAACTAGGATCTGGAGTGCCATGTGAGGGGGAAAAAAAAAAATATCTCTGCACAGATTTCACTAATGTTTAAGTCTCGCAGATTTGTCACAACAATGAAGTAACAAAAAATGTTTTTGTTTTACTATAAATATTAGCAATTATGCAATTTTTCGGTTACAAAAACGCAATGTTTTAACATAAAAAAAAATAAAAATCATAGACATTTTCGGTTCTATTACACATCTATTCTAAAACACTTTTTTTTCCTGCCAAAATGGACAAAATGCACAATGTAGTACTTTTAAAGGGGTGGTTGACTGTTTTTTTTTTTCTAGACTTGATTGTGTTTATGGGTTGCCGTCTAACATGTGTTCATGCTTCGTTTTTTAAAAAACACATTATTTTTCACATAATTTACCTTTATTCTACGCTGCTCTGTCCCTTCTCTGGCAAACGTCTCGATTAATTCCTGGTTTTATGAAGCCCCTTCTTCAGAAATATGCGATGGGCTGAGATTGGTTAATTGGCTCAGTGTGATGTGATTCGCTCAACTGCTGACTGCTCGTCGAAACATCCCGCCCCTTTCACCTCAGCATGTGCTTCGCTTGAATTGTAAACAGTGGCGTCATGTATATTGCTTATCAATGGTATGTTTGTTTGTTGTTGTCTCGTACTTTTAGAAATGCTGTTGTTTGTAAATGCTACTGCTTCTGTTAGCTTCTATTATACGGTTTTATTCTGATTAAAGCTTTAATACAGTACGGCAACCACACACGCGTCCATGTTTAACACTTCTCATAGCTATGTGAAAAGTATATTTTTACGTGCACCCATAGTTTTCTCTACCGCTTCTGTAAAGCAGCGCAGCACGGTCTCGCCCCC
>SCHK01357631.1:0-13889 GCA_004124795.1 Poropuntius huangchuchieni
TTAACAACATTAGATGTAGCATACAACCCTAATAAACATAAGTGATTAAAAAAAAAACTAAGAAGAAACAGTTATTTTAAAGAATTCTGGGAACGTCAATTAAACGTAAATTTTACAGGAACTTACCGTTAACCATTTAACAGGTTTTTACTGTAGCATTTTCACTTTTTTTTTTTCAGTTAAAATCACAGTCATTTTCTTTCTCATTCAAACAATGTTGAAAAAAGTATCAGAAAAAAAATTGAAGCATATTAGAATAATTTTCGAAGGATCATGTGACTGGAGTAATTCAGCTTTTCCATCACAGAAATAAACTACATTTTATAAAATATTAAAGTAGAAAACAGTTATTTTAATTTGCAGCCTTAGTGAGCATAAGAGACTTCTTTCAAAACATTAGAAAATCTTACCAACTTGTGTCTTTGTGTGATGACTATAAGCCATCCCATTGTTTCATGTTGAACAGTGAGGAACCACCAGGTTATTCTTATGAGTGTGAAGGACTAACTGTATTTGCACCACTACACTCTTTTAAAAAAAAAGTGCTTCATGATGCCATAGAAGAACCTTTTTGTCTAAATGGTTCTACAAAGAACCTTTCACATCTGAAGAACCTTTCTGTTTCACAAAAGGTTCTTTGTAGCGAAAGAAGGTTCTTCAGATTATAAAAAGGTAAGCAAGAGATGGTTCTGCAAAGAAACTTTGACCGAATGGTTCTTTGTGGAACCAAAAATGGTTCTTCTATGGCACCGCTTGAAAAACCTTTTGAAGCACCTTTATTTTTAAGAGTGTAGGACCACTTTTTCCACTGAAAGATTCGGGACTTCCTTGGAACTCCTGCATGATGTTCACTTTCCTGAACAAACCACAAACTAATGCTCTCGAAAGCTTCGTGATCAGTTTTCATCCCACCATTCTGGATTTTGGCATTCAAAGCTCGCAGCACCGTTTAGACGGCATTCAAACAGCTCATAATCATGTTGGTTATTCCTCTAAAAATATTCATCGTTATCAATTAGTTTCAACCAATTAGCTTGCATTTCTAATTCTTGGTCTGCTCTTTGTTCCTTTAATTAGTAAATTCATTAGTACCGTCTAGAGTAGATGTTTCAGCAACGTATTCTTATGATTTTAACATGAGGCGCAGCGGTGACGGCAGTATTAAGTGGGAGATAATCAGCAGGAACTAATTGTCTAATTGCACTGATGAAGGTTACGATCATTAGCCTGTTCTGGAGGTCCGGTCCTCAGCTGTCTGACCGGACCATCCTAACCCTACAGATGGCCTCACTGTTAAGCTCACGGCAGGACAAAATGACAGACATCTTCTATCCACGGGGAGCAAGACAAACGAGTGTGTGTCTGCGTACGTGCATATGTATATGCGTGTTGCGTGTGTGTGTTGTCCGCAGGGAGTAAGACGAACGAGTCGAGGGAGTGCTGATTCAATGCACTTCTTTCTTTTTCTTGCTTGAGAAAGTCCCTGCCTCCACAAAAATTGAATGTCCACCATTTGAGAAATGAATTCATGGAAGTCACTGTCTTTTTTCCCCATTAGTAAGTGTTTAGTTCAACGTTTTAAATAATTGCGTTACAAGGAATGATATTTAAAATACATTTGGGAGGCAATGGGGCGGGAAAGTGCCTACATGTTTTGCTGATGATACCCGGGCCATTTGGAAGACATCAAAGTAGTGAGGAGGTAGCCCAGATGCATATTATAAACTCATTATGTGTATCATTTAAAAGGATGTACTCCAGCAGCAAAACAATCTTCCCATTCTCTGCCTCGCCTGTAATGTGTGTTCGCAAAGTCGCAACTTTTTGATGCCTTCAGTCAATGTGACAGCTATTACTGCATGGCAAAATGGAATAAATGTCATTTATATTCCTATTGGCAGGGTCATTAACATATGGATAAGACATTGCGAGACAGTGTCTTTAGAAGAAACCGGAATCTCGAAATTTCTGGGGGAAAAAATAAAAGAGATGGCTGATCGTCATTTATGAAATTAGATTCGTAATTATTGCATTATGATGCATTTTTTTTATATTGAGGAAACATACAAAGATAAATAGACGAGAGTCGAGAATGCATTTTAAATTCAAATTTCCTAAGTTCCTAATTTTGAATTGAACTGAGGTAGCAAACAGGATAAAGAATTGCAATTTGAATTTGAATGCAAGGAAGTAGAAATGAAGTGAAATTAAAAAAGAAATAATTGAACTCATAAAAAATAAAGAAACATTAACTAGAAAAGCAACAAATTATAATAAAAATATTTAAAAGTTTTAAAAATGATTTTAAAGGCTAGATAGATTTGATGGTCCAATGAAAAAGTGACAGTTATTAAATTTGGTGTATTGCTCAACTCTGACAGATAAGTTGAAAAGCATTGAAAAAATCAATGTTTTTAAAGTCACTGACTTCATAATTCATGAATACATAATATAATTATCAGTATATGAAGCACCTAATACAGTATATCGATCTGAAAAGTATCTATAAATACTAGCAATGTTTTCTGCAGAGCTGACCTGTTTTGACATAAACAGCAAGTCACTGTAGCTGTTATATCCCACCCATGTGACTCAGTAAAAATAGTCCCGTTTGCACGTGGCCAAGTTCCTACTCAGATATCAAAACAAGCCCAGAGAGCAGAAGCAGAAGGCCATTTAAAAGACCTCAGGCCTTTTAGTGTCTCGACCAAAAGACTTCTAAGAAGCTAGTGTGAAGGCACAATCAGCTTCATGTCTAGAAGGAGTCTCATGTATAATCCAAGCTCTCTGCGCTCTTTAGAGCAGGAAAGGCATCAGATGAGACTGGCTGTCCCGGTTCTCAGTGGCTACCTGCTGAGAAAAGAAGCCTGGGATAGGGGGGTGTCTTCGAGGCAGACCGTGGGAAACCCTCCGATGGTGTGCCAGGACCCTGTTGTCCAAAATGCCCTGTACACTGGAAATGTACAAGCCGTGAAAGAGATCTTCTCAAAAGGCTTTCCTTCAGACCTAGTCATCCAGCCTCAAGGAGGAGCCATGCGCTGGAGAGCAAATGGAAAAGTGAGAGGTAAGAACTCAGTTATTTGAGTTTAGTTTGACTGTGCAATTGTCTCCTAGAGATCCGTTTCGATTGTCGTGATTACTTAAACTGATTACCTCTCGGATCTAGTTGGCCAGACAGCATCAGGTTTCTGGATCTTTCTAAAGGTCATGCCAGCAGCCTTAAAATAGCCACTATCTATAAACAGGCAACAGACTAAGCAAATATATCAGCTACAACATTGTGCCCAGTCTTAAGACTGACCGAGGCAATCAAAGAAGAGGCTGGATTCACATCTGCTCCTCGCTTTACCTCACACATGGGGCCGAAGATTAAGTTTCGCAAACAAAAGAAATATCGCAGCGATGTAATCGCGACGGCTCAGGCGTCAGGACTTATTCTTCAGTTCTGGAATGCACTTCTGGTCGGAGATGACCTCACTGTTATTAGTATCGTCGATGACCCAGAATATGCTTTTCTCTTAGATGCCATATATGACACCAGCAACATAGAGGAGTGGAAAAACTTCAGGTTCAACTACAGAGGGCTAAGTATGTTACAGGGACACAGATTAATGTGAAATTATGTTAAGATAGCTTGCTATACAAAATAGTTTTGCTGCTTGTTCAGTTTACTTAATTAAAATGAGCTAAATACAATAGAATTGGTGTTTTATCACAACTGAATTTCATTGTGAATTTCAAGTTTGCTTAATTATTTTGTGTAATGTAGTTGTGTTGTGACTACATTCAAAAAAACATCATTTTTGTTGCATTAACTAAAACTGCATGTGTGGCTTTATAGGGATTATATAAAAAATTATAGAAAATGTATTATATATTATATAAAAAATGATCACTTATTTTTACTTATTATTATTATTTTTAATTATTATTATTATTATTATTATTATATAAAAAAGTATTACCATAAAAACATTTTTGTTAATTAAAATAAAATAAACAAAAAATAAACAAAAGCAACTTTAAATATATATACATAAAAAAATTCTCGTTTTCAATTAGTAAGATTATATATTAAAATAACAAAACTGTATATCTATACACTGAAAAAAGAAACTATGAAATTACAAAAAAAAGGAATAAAAGAAAACACAAAATGAAACAACAAAATTACTAAAACTTTAAATCTAGGCCTTTCACACTGTTTAAAACTGATTCAATATCATTTTTGACCCCAGGTTGAGGCCATAGGGTTAAGAGTAACTTCTGATTTTGAATGCATTTTAGCATAATTTAGATTTCCTGAGCGGGTTGTCAAAATTGTGATGCCAAATGTGTAGTGCTGAAATGTTACAGCAATGGTTGGCTGTCAGTCACAAATTAAACAAATCTCGTTAAATATTTATAGCTTTGTGTCAGTGCAAAAACTTTTATGCATTGTGTTCAGTTTCAGCTTCTGAGGAAAACAACATTCCCTGGAATGATGAAGAGTGTATTTTAAAAAAATTTAATAAAAAGTTTCACACTTTTGAGGTGGATAGAATGCTAAGACAATCTTATAAGTATGAAAATAAGCATATTAAACCAGGGTGAAATTTCAAAATTACTCAAATTAATTACTAGCACAGAATATAGAACGAAATGGTGTGAAACAAGATTAAAATTGGTTAACGATTTAACGATTCTTTTTTGTCATGCACATTTAGTTGTGTCTGAGTATCACAACAATGTATACATTCCTGTGCACGTACACAAGCACTCAAACTTTGTCACACTAGCGCATTTTCATTTCCAGTATTTCCACGTCAGATTCACCTGCTGTCATAGTTATTTGTGCCCCTATGTGTTTCGGTTACACATAAATTGCTCTATTCTTATTGCACCCACCCCGACTGTGTCTTTGAGGTTGTCTTGGGGTCTTTTTATGAGTTTGTGTTTATGTTTGTTCCCATGAAACTTACTGATACTGATCACAAAAATGAGTACTGCATAGGAGACAAATGCTACTGCACTTTGAGATGACATTACAGCCACACTGCATCCTGAATGATGAAAAACAACCACATATGGTTTGGATATGGCTAGTCCAGGCCTGTTCATGATTTCCTGATTGAAAATGAAATAAAGCTTCAGACTAACTAGATAATTTTGAATATCTGAATGCTCAGATAATCTCATAACTCTGTTCTTTTTTCAGGACTGTGGTCGTTGACGTATGAACAAGAGCTGACCACGCCACTGCACATCACTGCTGGCCGGGGTTTCACCGAATGTCTGCGGCATCTCCTGATGCGGGGCGCTCGAGTGGACCTGGCACCTGGGGGTACCACTGCCCTGCATGAGGCCTGTGAGGAGTGCCAGCCCGAGTGTGTCAAGCTGTTGCTGCAGTACGGAGCCAATCCCAACGCAACCAACGAAGATGGCCAGATGCCCCTGCACGTGTGCACTGAACTCGATTCACTTGAGTAAGTGCTTGTTCAGTACAGTAATTACAGGAAACCCTGTGGTGAATTCTGTGATTTCAAATGACTGTCAGATTGACACTTGAAATGAAGGTACGCTGCTGGACAAAAGTTTGGAATAATAACGATTTTTTTTTAAAATGTTTTTTGAAAAAAGGCTTTTGTGCTCAACAAGGCTGCATTTATTTGATCAAAAACATTTGTAATGTTGTGAAGTATTATTGCAGTTTTAAATTGCAGTTTTCTATTTCAATATATATTTTACAATAGAATTTATTCTGGTTATGTGAAGCTGCATAAAGTTCTGCATAAGCAATATAAATTTTGTAGGATATTACTTACTCATAAAAATCAAGCACACTACTGATCAAAAATCTGGATTTTTTTTTTTTTTTTTGAAAGAAGTCTTTTATGCTCACAAAGGCTTCATTCATTTGGTTTGCAAATACAGTAAAAACAGTAATATTGTTATCTGTTTGAATATATTTTAAAATGTAACTTATATCCGTGATGCAAAGATGAATTTTCAGCATCGTTACTCCAGTCTTCAGTGTCACATGATCCTTCAGAAATTGCTCTAATATGCAATAAATAAAAATTGAAAACGGTGCTGCATAATATTTTTGTGAAAAACCATGATACATTTTTTTTTTATTCTTTGATAAATAGAAAGTTTAATTTGTTTATTTCAAGCAGAAATAACAGTGTTCATTTCAAACCAAAACTTTGTGACAAATAACTTTACTGTCTCTTTTGATCAATTTCGTGCATCTTTGTTGAGTAAATTAATTTATTTTCTATTTACTTTTGAATTACAGTGTATCATGGTTTTCTGCAAAAATATGAAACACCACAACAGTTTTCTACTTTAAAAATAATATTTCTTAAGTGCTAAACCAGTATATTAGACTGATTTCTAAAGGATCATGTGACACTGAAGACTGGAGTAACGATGCTGAAAATTCAGCTTTGAATCACGGATATAAATTACATTTTAAAATATACTCAAATAGATAACAATTACTGTTTTTACTGCATTTTCAAATCAAATAAATGCAGCTTTTGTGACTTCTTTCAAAAAAAAAACAAAAAAAAACTGACTTTTGATCAGTAGTGTACTTGACTTTGATATTGCTTAAATTTATATGGCTTATGCAGAATGTAATGCAGCCAAGCTGAAGTTTTTGACATGTTTTTCCAGATGTGCCAAGCATCTACTAGCATTCAGTGCTTTGATCAACAGTCAGAGCTTGGATGAAAACGACACACCCCTTCATGTGGCGGCCCGCCATGGCCTTCCTGATCACATGGAGCTCTATTTACGACACGGAGCTGCGCTTAACCTACAAAACGACGAAGGAAACACCCCGCTGAACGCCGCCTGCTCCCAGCCGCAGGACTGCGCGTCTCTGGAGCGCTACAGCCGTGTTTGCCACATGCTGGTGTCTGCTGGGGCAGACATACATATCAGTGACGCAGACAAGCAGACTCCACTGCACATGGCATGTAAGACCGCCAACCCTGACGTGGTGGATCTGCTGCTGAAGTATAAAGCCTTGGTCAATGAAATGGATTACGGCGGCGACGCCCCGATGCATAACATCCTGAAGGCGGTGGCCTACAAGACAGACCATGAGCCCGAGAGGATTGTACAGGCTCTTCTCAATTACGGATCCATCAGGGTGTGGCCTGGAGCTCTACCCAAGGTCAGGATTGGACGAGAGAGCTTTCCATTCAAAGTCTTATTATATCCTTATCCATAGTCAAGGAATTCTAACGTTCCATAAAAATTCTGAACCAGTCTTACTGGGAATAAAATCCTTATCTAATAGTCACATTCTTGCTGGATATACTGAAATTTTTGGTTACACTTTATTTTAAGGTCTAATTCTCGCCAATAACAAACCCTTAACTATGAATTTTGACTCAAATTTACACTCCTAATTTGCTGCTTATTAATAGTTAGTAAGGTAGTTGTTAAATTAGGATTAGGTATGTAGAAAATGGTCATGCAGAGTTTGTGCTTTATGAGTACTAATAAACAGCCAGTATGTTAGGCATGCGGTCCCTATACTAAAGTGTTACTCATTTTTATATGTTTCATTTATCATTTATCTATATTTTATCCTTAATGTTCTTTGTTTCACTCTTATTTTGACTAATTGTTCAATTATCTAATCAGGACTGTGCAGGACTGGTTCCTAATTATTTTGAAAATTCAGTTTAAATTTTGATCTTTCAAAATACACTACTATTTAAAATGTTGGGATCCATAAGATTTTTTTATTCCTTTTTACTTACTTACTTTATTTATTTATTTAAGCAAAGTCAATTATTTTTTAACTTTCTATTCTTCTAAGAACCCTGAAAATTGCATCAAGGTTTCCACAAAAATATAAAGCAGCACAACTGTTTTCAACACTGATAATAAATCAGCATATTAGAATGATTTCTGAAGGATCACTTGACTCTGACGACTGGAGTAATGATTCTGAAAATTCAGCTTTGCATCACAGGAATAAATTACATTTTAAAATATATTCAAATAGAAAACAGTTGTTGTAAATTGTCATAATATTTCACTATTTTATTGTACCATTTTTTATCAAATAAATGCAACCTTGGTGAGCAAGAGACGACTGTCAAAAACATTTTTAAAAATCTTATTAATGCCAGACTTTGAACGGTGGTGTATGCTATTTTTGATTTCTGACAATAAAATGTCCTGACAAACAGAACAAAATTAATCAAAACAAAATGGCAACTGTTCATTAGCATTTGATTAATTGACAACAAACAAGTTGCCAATAGCAACCAAATTGCTAATTATGATGATGCTGTGCATATATTTTGCTAGCATATGTTTTGCAGGTTTACAATTATCAACAGAGGATTATTTTTACTGTTTTGGTAAAAAAAAAAACTTTTACTATCATATGAAGTAGGCATTTTAAANATTTACAATTATCAACAGAGGATTATTTTTACTGTTTTAGTAAAAAAAAACTTTTACTATCATATGAAGTAGGCATTTTAAATCCTTTATGATTCAAAAAGTAAATTTAAGTAAATGTATTATTACCTCACTGGGTGCCGCCATGTTTGTGTGACATCATACTCCATGTTTGAAGTTTTTCCCCAAGTTGGAAGTAAATTCCCATTTTCCGAAATGAATGGAAAGCAGCATGAAACCTAGAGAAAAAGTCAATTGATGACTTGTAAACTGGATGTAGATGTCATATAGACAACTTACATAATGAAATAGATTTGTGTATGAACACTGCTGGTAACAGCAAAAATATTAAAGTTCACCCAGAAATTAAAATAGTCATCATTTACTCACTTTTATGTCATTTCCAAACCATGTAGACTTACTTTCTTCTGTGGAACACAAAATAATATATTTGAAATGTAGAAATAAATGTATAAAAATGTTTAATAAAATAATATTTTTGTGTCTATACAATAAATCAATGTTGTTTGTACCCTATATTGATCTACTTTTATGTTCCACAAAAGAAAGAATGTCATGGAATGACATGAGAGTGAGTAAATGATGACAGAAATCATTTTTGGCTGAAATCTTTTAAGAACAAAGTTGAATTGGAAACTAACCTTCCTGCCATTTGTAAGGAACGAACCCACATCTCAAGAAGGCATCCATCTGCAATCTGTAAATTACAGTTTTCTTTAGCACAGATATTTATCCTATTGAACTAATATATAGAAATAAATGAACTCAAAACCATCATTAAAGTTCACCGCAAGCAGCATATGATCCTTTATTTGTCACAAATACAGAAATAATCACTTTCAGATGGATTTAGTTCTGTCTTTCAAAAGCGCACAGTTAAAAACACTTGATATCACGCATCCAACGAGTCCCACTTGTGCCAAATAAATTGCCTGAGTCTTAACGAGGCAAATGTTAATAGGAGATTAATTAGCAGTAATTGCAGAAATTCCCCACAATCCCCCAGAGGGGGGCCCAATCTGTTCATCAGCCCAAGTAGTTAATTATTCCATGCAATGTTCTCCCAAAAATACAACTTTCCACCTTTGACCTCCACAACACAGGTGGGGCTGTTGCACCAGGTGGAAACTGACAAAAAGCTGCTCATCTATGACCGGCTTCCCTCCACTGTTTGTTATTGCCAAAGACTGAGGATGGCGTTTCTTTATCATTTTAGTTATTAGTAGCAAAGCAAGATCTGATTCACAGTGTAATTGGTTTCTGAAGAACGTTTAATTCAGAGATAAACTAGATTTGATTCTTTTTTGATTTCACTTTAGTGATATTTCATTTAGCAATAAGGATGCATTAAATTGATTAAAAGTGACAACAGAGACATAACGTTACAAAAGATTTCTGTTTCAAACATATGCTGCTCTTTTGAACTTTCTATTCATCAGAGAATCCTGACAAATGCATCTGTTTTCAACACTGATAATAATAAGAAATGTTTCTTGAGCAGCAAATCAACGTATTGAGTTATGATTTATGAAGGATCACGTTACACTGAAGACTGAAGTAATGATGCAATCAACTTTGCATTAATAGATGTAATTTATTTTTTAAATATAAAACCACTATAAACAAGGTAAAGACTCGATTCTTATTTGATACTTTCATTTCCCTGTTTGTTTGTTTTTTCTTGTAATATGACAGCTTTATTCTGTAATATATCTGCTCAGGTGTTGAAATATTGCGGCACATCTCCAAGAACAATAGAAGTGCTCCTCAACGCATACGACCGCCTCAAAATCACTGACACCTGGGTAGAATCTGTACCTCCTGAGGTGTTTCAGGTCAGACAATGTCAAGCTTTTGACTTTTTTCTTAAATATAATGTAATGTAAGTTTTATTAAAATAAAACTCACCTTAAGAACTCAAAATATTCTTCTCAAAGTAGAATATAATATATTAATTATACTGTTTTCGCACAGAAACACCGGGAATTCTACGAATCCCTCTTTGCGCTGATGCAAACTCCACGATCTCTACAACATCTGGCTCGTCACAGACTCCGAAACTTTCTGGAAGGTCGCTTGCACATTGTGGTCCCTAAACTGGGTCTACCAACCTTTCTTAAAAATTACCTAATGCTGGCATTCAGAGACTATATGCACTGACAGAGACCACAAACCTGACCCTGTACAGCATACAGTACAAGCATGCAGTGATTGAGTTTTATACTATAACGACACTGAGTTTTGTTTTATTCTGTGTGACGTTGAATGATCTGTGTTGGAAAACTGTCCGATAAAATCAGGTGGAAATTTTATAGGGAACCATTAAATGGAGGTAATGCTTATAATGCAAATCTGTGAGTGAGGTTTTTTAATGTAAAAACGTGTTTTATTATTACTGATATCTGTCATAATGCATTAGGAAAAAGGATAAAAGGATGTTTATGAAAACTAAAACATAAGGAGGATGCAGAAGGTCTGTATACATCCAGTGCAACACACATTCATTATTACATTAACCACCACAGTGGGGCGCCATGGAGCTCAAGTGGAATCTGAATTCTTATTGAAAGTTCTCAAATCACTGACAGGATTCCATGCAAAATTGAAGGGAATTTTGAATGGAAAATATTTAAAAGTAACATTCTGAATGCTTTAATGTTTTCATTTTCTTGTCAAATAAAATGTTTAAAATGTATTTTTACGGATGTAACTAATTACTTTTAGCTAATTTAAGAATAAATATATGCACTACAGTGGGCCAGCTACAAATGCATTTAAGTATTTTCCAGTAAATATGTTCAAACGCTGATCCAGATTATATAAAAAGCATTTTTCGGGAAGGCAAGGTTAGATTATTCTATTATGTTTTATCAAATTTGCGTTTGATTGCTTGTCTACACTTTTTTTTCCTTACAATTTCCCTTGATCCTTTTTTATGTCATATTTTATATTAACAGAGGACAAAAGAAAAGCTTGCTGAAACATTATAATTCAATGATTTGACATTCATATTCAACATTTTAAGGTCAAGATTGGACAAGAAGGTATCCATTGCAAAAGGGGTTTGTCTCTATCAATGAATGCTGATTTAGACGTAGAAGACAATTCAGATCATGAACATGATTTATATGGATTATTATGAAAACTACTGATTACATTATTTTCAAACTGTTAAGCTCCACAAGTAGCCTATGTTACAGGCCATTATCAAGTCTGAGAGGCGAGAGACATCCTCTAGCCACTCGGAGATATGTGGACATATTATGTGATTATGATTATGTTATGAAGAAGCATGCACTTGAATGGTAACCAGAAGAAAAGGCGGAACGCAGAATGAGGGGGGACAATGTGAGGGTCTCGTGTGTTTAATGATCCTGTCATCTTGACCCATTAAAAAACACCAACAATGCAATGGACATTTGAGTAAAAGGATTTCCCAAAACAAGTTATGAATAATAATAATAATTTTGGTTTAATTGTATTAACATATCCATTAATTATTTTGCTTATTATTAGTATCAGGTTGGATGCTGGTGAAGTGCACATTTAATAATTTAGCTACTGCTTTTTTTTAATAAAAAATATGATTCAAATGTCAACTTTATGCATATTTTGACCTGGTGTCCTGCTTTAACTGTATCATCCTCACACAGATCACTGCAATCATAGCACATAAAAAAATGTTTTCCTCTATTATGCAGCACTACTCGGATATAAAGTTATTAATTGCGCGTCAAAGATAAAGGCTTGGTTTGTGATTTCTGTCTTCATGTGTAGTACATGTAGCGAAGAACAAAGGTGCAAAGCAATTGTCTACGAGCAGATCTTTGATAAAAGTCTCATATAAGATGACCAGGAGGAGGGGGGCTCTGATTGTATCCCATTCAGTAGCGTGAGAGAGAGAGAGAGGGAGAGAGAACGCTGTCTGGTTTCAATAGATCAAAGAGCACTGCTCCTGAATGGAGTCATTTGCAATTATAAGAATAATTAGCATCTGTGGGTCCTCCATCGCTAATCAGAGTCGGAGGTGATGTGTTTATGTCCTCGCGCAATCAGACGGCCAGTTGGAGAGCTCGCGCCCCGCAGGACTCAATAGCGCCTAATCATCATCAGAAGTGAATTGGCATTTAAACGGTAAAATGATCTCCGATTAAATTAATGCTTAGCGGGGAAAGAGAAACCGCTCAGAGGGTACAATTTTAGACCCCTTTCTTTGTTTTTTCTTTTATTATATTTTTTCTAAAATCGAAATTATATTCTCAACTATTAAAGGAGAGTATGGTTACTTTTTCTCTTAAAGTCTTGTCCTTCTTTATTTTCTGTGTAGCCTACTTAACATATTGTCAAATTATCTGTGTGATTTTCCAGCCAGGGTCTTTCCTCTGAATATATCTGAAGCGCTTTTTTGTCTGGATCTTTAAAAATAGGCTACATTAAAATGGATTTCATACAATGACTTGAACATCTGTTATGATTAACACGTTTTCAATTTATGAACTGCAGTCATTTTGATATCTTGTCTAACGGTCCAGAGTTTGAACAAAGAAAAATGTCTCTTTAAAAGGCTGAATTAGCTACTTGGGAAAAAAATCCTCCTTACTGGGTGTCAAGGTCATTGCGTTTTTCAAAAATACATTTTTAAATAAAAAGGCTATTCATGACCAGTTCGCGAATTATTCAGTGACTTTCAGGTAATTTCTGTCAGTAATTTTCTGGATGTGATCTGTTGATAATGTCGGTCTTTTCGCCGCCCTAAACACCCAAACATGACGTAAGCCATCTAAATAAAACTTTTTTTGTTATATACTTTTAATATATAGGCTAAATGTTGAACAAAGTGATAAAAAAAGACAGTTGGTTTACTTGTTTTGTCGAAGTTCCGCGCGGGTCGCAACGGAAAGCGCTCGCGCTGCCTGCTGTTGCTATGGTTACCCCCTCTGGAGAACGCAATCGCGATTCTTTTCGCGAGAGTAGGCGGCGTATACATTTAGCGAACTTACCGAACTTCTGTGGTGACTGAAACGTTATTTGAAAACGCTTTTGAAATGTATACAATTCACATTTCCACACAAATGTATATAGGCTATTTTACATTTCACATTTTAACCTCCCCCCCACCGTTTGTTTTGACTGACTTTAGGGAGGTTCAAAGTGTAATTAGGAGGGTCAGGCCCTCCCATAATTCGCACCCTATTCGTAACTGAAAATTCATGATATGTAAAAAAAAAAAGACATTATGACAAAAATGTAGAAAGTTGTATAATTTTATTTTTATTTTATTTTATTTTTTAGAAAAAAGGGTTAAACTAATAGCTATGTAGGCCTATATAAAATTGTTTTTTTAAGAACTTGGTATGTTTCTTCAACTAAATGTATACATTTCTTATTTTTATCATCTAGAAAACCCATCTTTAAACAGATATAGATATTTATAGCCATATTTTGTAATTCCC
>SCHK01357644.1:0-21698 GCA_004124795.1 Poropuntius huangchuchieni
TGAGAGACGTTCCATACAATGAAAGTCATTGGGGTCTGATTGTATGGACAAAATATTCTTCAAAATATCTTGTTTTGTGTTCCTCAGAAGAAAATAAGTCAGAAAAATGTGTATATTGTGACACAATTTAATTTCTGGGTGAACNTTATGAACAAAATATTCTTCAAAATATCTTGTTTTGTGCTCCTCATCAGGAAAATGTGTATATTGTGACACAATTTAATTTCTGGGTGAACTATCCCTTTAAGGTTTATAATTTGAACTTCAAATCCTACCCAATATGGCAATGCTGTCGATCTACAAGGAAGGCCCAACGGTAGGAAACATAGAGTGGGCTGCAGTTGGTCATGGTGAGCTTGCGGCGGGATTTTGTGTTGTTGAGAATGCAGCCAAAGTCCAATGTGGTGCTTGAGAACTTGAGATTAGGAAAATGGACCTCACCCCTCAGCACTACCCTGTCCTGCTGAGGGTGGCCGTGGTAGCAGAACTCCAGCACTTTCTCAACCACACGGGTGACACGGTCCTGTCGATACATGGGGTTGAAACGCACCCATAACTCTTTTTGAGCTCCGACAGCCAGCACCAAACTCTAGAGAAAGAGAAAAACTAGACTCAGCCTGAAAGACCAAAGATTCAAATGCACACTAATGGAAAGAATTTAAATCTTATCTGCCCACTTGCATGCAAAGATGAGCAACAATAGGATAAAATCAAACATTTTTATTTTGCTTTTTGCTTTTTGGAAGAAAAACATAATGGCTCCCATTACTTACGCTGCAATTACTAGTACTGTATATAAACAGCAACTGAACTTACCTTTGAGGTTGTATATAGTTCATCCCCATCATAATCACACAATCCAAAAGGCTCACGCAGGGTCAGTTCCATGGAGAGATTTAAGGAGGACACGCTCTTCAGAACCAGCCTCTGATACAATGGAACCAGAGATACATCTGGAGCCTGTGAGTTAGACAAATATATTGGAAAAACAACATATAAAGCAAAACCAATAAAACACAATATACTACGGGAGTAGTGTGTATGTATGTACACATTTACTGTGACCATACTAAGTACTGTATAATCTTTCACAGGGACTGAAAATTTGTCTCAGTTCAAGACTGAGAATTTCTAAAACTACAGTGGTAGGTGTGGAGGAAGTAATATGGAGAGCAGCTATTATTAAAGCTATTAGACACAATATCATTTTCAAGTGCAAATATCAGTTATTTCTGCAATTTTACTGTCAATACTTAAAAGGCGAATTTCGCTCTCCCCTACTCTCTTGGTTTTCCTCCCTTTCCTCTCATCTCTCTCTCTCCATTCCCTACTCGCTCTCTCTTTAATTGCTTTATTCCTCCAAGCTCTACTAAGGGAGCATTCAGTAAATCTAGCAGCACGGGCTGTCAAAACACGGACGAATGGGACAGAATCAGATAAAAAGAATGCCACTGAAATAAATTTGCATTTTTAGTTCTAAGATGCAGACTTGCAAGGCGCCTGAAAGCAGCTGTCAGAAGATATAAGAAGTGCATGAAAATATGTATGGCTGCAGCAAAAAACGAGAGAACAGGAATCTGACAAGGGGGATGGTGTTGTGTGTGAAAATGTGTGTGTGTTGAAAGAGAGATAATAAAAGTGAAATAAGGCAGACAGAAAATCATTTTCATTATAATGATGGTTCCCCCTGAGCTCACTGTGCTTATTCTACAGCTTTTTTAAAAAACAGAAAAGGACCTGAGATGCCAATCCTGAACTGTGGGGCTGGGATTAAAATGAATTTGCCACCTCAGCTCACTTACAATCATTTTGCCAATGAGAAGTCAATTTGGACGGCTCATTTGAATGAGTCCACATAACAGCTGCACGGTCTTTACTGTCAATATTAGGAGCAGCCATCTATTTTCAATTCCAATAGACCATGGCATTAGCCTATGCCTCAACCTTGTCTTTATGCAGTCAAGTGACTTACAAATGAATCGAAACTGATTGACTGGATGAACAGACGATAGATATCTCTTCTATACCATTCATAAATTAGGCTTAATTCCTGTACAAGGGAGCAGTTAATTGTGTGTGGTTAAATCTAACCACACACTGCAAACTATCTTTCTAGCAGTAAGGAAAGCAACTCGTACTTCTTAAAAAGTGAAAGGACATTTGATAAAGGGTACATGTTCAGCCACTGAGCTGCGGCAAAAGATAATGGACCTGACATTTAACATACACAAGCAATACAATAATTGACAAAATGAGTAATTAAAGGGACACTTCACCCAAAAATGAAAAATCTGTCATCATTTATTCACTCTCATGTCATTCCAAACCTCTATGAAAAAACACATTTCTCAGAATATCTTCTTTCCACAGAAGAAATAAAGTCACACAGGTTTGGAAAGACAAGTGGGTGAATGAATTTGGAGGTGAACTATCCCTTTAATATATACAATTATTAAAAAAATATAGAGAATAAAATACAAATAGACACAAATTAATTTAATACTAAAGTTAAAACCTTTATAAGCGTCAAACATGATAATGCAACTAAATAACACTAGACTGCAGAGAAACTTCAAATATAAATAACAAATACATTTAAAATTCTAAACCATAATAACACTTTTTGCAAACCTTTTCCACATAGAAGTTGATTTGTTGGGAGGAGATGTCTACTGCTGGGGAGACAAATTGGCATGTGACGTCTGCAGAAATGATGCACTCTCTCACATACTGACGCCCGACAACAGCATAGCATAACAGTTTCTCTGTAACCACCTGCAATTCATAAACGCACACATTTAAAAACACATTATATATATACACAAAAGAGATCCTTTTCCTATTCTCAATTTATGAATGGATGTGAATCATCTTTGAAAGATGTGAAGCATCTTTTGAAAGCCTGCTCGGCCTTGTCAGAAATGCACTAAAACAGAGCCCTTCTCTATGATGCCTGAGTGCCGGCACACTGACAGCCGACCGACTGATGGCTATGCAATGCAGCATCCCGGCGTGGGATGCAGCAGGGCAGGCCTATATTCACTTCTCACCTTCTCTCATCTCTAATTTACCATTAAATCAATAAGGACTCAAGGAGCCATGCATCTCTGTAATGCTCGAGAGAGGAAGTCAATACACAGCTCTGTGCATCTCCACTAAAAGAGGATTAAGTGTGGCTTTTAGGACCTTCATCACTGTAGTATTCAAACTTCAGCCGATTGTGTCGGAACTACTGTTGGCTAACGTATTTAAAATTGTTGCGAAGAATGTAGTCCTAGATATAGATACCTTGGGAACGTCAGAGGAGCCCTCAAGCAGCATATCAGCTGAATGGCCAGGTGCAAGTGATAAACGTGCAGGGGATAAGCTGAAAACTGGGCTTTCTTGAACTGAAGTTTGTAGACTCTTGCTTTTCTTGTTCCTAGACTTGTTAGGTGACAGAAGTTCTCTGTTAGGAAACTGTGAAAACCCCTCTGTGGTCCATAATAGCTGGTGAGTGCGACGTCCTCGGTTAGTGATTCTGAAGGCGTACTGACATGGCCCGGAACTGGAAGATCAGAACAACTACTGTATGAAGTTTTGTGAATAGAGGACAAACTCAAGGAAATCTACATGTGGTTGGTTGTTTTACCTGAAGTGAGTTCCCAAATCCAGGTTAGGAGCAAATGGCCTGTCGGTGACTATGGTGGTGCCCTTTCCTTTGGCCCACACAGGAATGTTAAAGGTCTGTCCATCCTGAATATCTAGTAACAGCTCATCCTGGAAGGGCAAGGTGTCTTTCAGGTGGGCTATCAACTTCAATTCCAAACTCTGCTCTGGAGGAATTTCCCCTTCAGTGGGATCCACACACCAATGAGACCTGTTCTTCACCTATCGACATACATATACATGGTATCGCACAAAATCACTAATTCCATAGTGAAGTTTTGAATATATGACAGCAAAAAAGAATAATAAACATTGAAACATTCTAATAATTCTGTACATATAATGTTTAAAAGACCTATTAATAGCATTACTCTTGCTCATTTAAATCTTACTTACTAGATATGTAGCCTACAGTATACATGCAGTATAAGTGGTTACAATTAGGACTAGTGAGTAAACATATGGCCCCACTTTTTAATGCTAATCAAGGCTGCATTTATTTGATCAAAAATACAGTAAAAACCGTAATATTATTGCAATAAAAAAACCCTGTTATATATATTAATATATTTTAAAACAGAATTTTTTCCTGTGATGCAAAGCTGAATTTTCAGTAGCCATTCCTCCAGTCTTCAGTGTCACTTTAGAAATCATTCTAATGTGCTGATATTCTTATATCTTATCTTAGATATCTTATCTATAGTTTTTTAACAATGTGAACATATTCACTGTCACTTTAGATCAATGTGTCCTTGCTGAAAGTATTACTAAAAAAAACTTACTGACCCAAACCATTGAATTGTTGTAATTTATTCTTACTGAGCAACTAAGCAAATTAAAATGTGCACTTTCCCATTTATTACAATTGTGACCAGGGATAACCATATATATTCAAAAATTGAAATTCCAAAAACTAGAAAACAGCAAAAATGAAAAGTACAAAGTTTAACTGTCCAATCTGACTATTAAAATAAAAAACACCCAGATAGGAATAATTTGGAATTAATAAACAGGAATGAGACACTAAAGCATCCATTACTTCATACAATATATAGTCCAACCCAGCGCACAAGAAAAAAACAAATCACAAGCACAAAACAACGGTAAACACCTTATGTGTGTGGACTGATTCCTCTGTGCCTTATGTAATGTTCAAGGGAAATGATCCCACAGTGAATGAGTTTTCTAGTGGGGAATGAGAAATATTAATGATCATTCCCTCCCGGTTGGCTCAAACACAAATAAATGCCAGTCAAATGCAAATCTTATCTCAGTCTCGTAATTGAACAGAGATTTAAATGAGCATCCATGTAGCGATAACGTGCACATATGTGCATCTATATGTCCTGCCAGCAGGATGATTTTTATCTCAAGGGAATAGGAAACATTGGCGATAGTATAAAGGAATTGTGATCATGTATCAGTTTTATAATGAGTACTGAATGGCTAATGGATGGACACTGTTTGTGCTTCAACTCACCCAAGTGTCTGACATCTGCTCTATACTGGGATACTGACATGGAGGATATGAATATAAGCAGTTTTTTTCCTTATTCAAACCCCAGATGTGAAGCGCCTCCTCTCTGGCCTACTTTTTCTCCCTACTTTCATTATTTCCTTTTATTTTCTCATAACAAGAAATACACCAATGAGAAAAAAGTGCAAGCTTGTCTTTGCATGCAAAAGTGCACCTCACCAGCTGCTTAATTTGTACCACTACTTTTCATAACTGTTGGCGGAGGATTCAAATCAATTTTCATAATCCGGCCAAATGATTGATGTCCTGCACATTAACTTTTAATTGGGATTTTCTGACTGAGCAAAGAGAACCTGGGAGTTGGTGTGTTAAGGGATTCTGATTAATAGCGTTTTATTTATCTTAAGAGTGTGGCTCATCCTGATGGCTGAGTATAGCTTTTGGCACATTTATCATCATTCCCATTACTCTTTCCTTTTACAGTCCTCATAGGAAAAAAACTAAGTGAGCAGACTGCAGAGAGGAAATTGAAGGTAGAGTATTTCCTGTTTCAGTGTGCACAATCTAATACATTGATACGTATCTAAATGTACATTTGCCCATTTATTACATAAATAAATAAAAAGTTGAAATGAAAATAGTCAATTTAGCAGAAAATAACATTTTGACCAATCAGATTCAAGTATTCCAGAAAACCATGTAAACATCTCACGTACGTTGATGAATTGGCAGCTAACTTTTTTATATCCGACTCCTCAAACTGATATGGATTCTGAGGCATGCAGGACCTATATATTTGTGTGTGGCAAAGTGTGTTTGTGAGGCAAACGGTGCGTTAGAGACCGATCAGGAGGAGCCTTACTCATATCTCACATTCACTCAACTGTGCAGAGCCCCATGAATAATTCTGGAGAAATATACTGACCATCAGAGATAGTAAAGGGTTTTGGCAGCACTTTATATGAGAAGCCCTTTGAAATATATTTTAATGTATCAACCTTTTTTAACGTAAGAGCAGGCACAGCCATTTGTAACTTCACTGTGCAAGGCTACTAGTGTCATCTGCATCCAGATATTTTAGCTACACAAAAACAGTCAGTTATGCTGCTTGATACTGCAAACAGGTATTTGTTTACATATTATTTCCATTTATTATAATAAAAACACACCGACTATTTGTTTGTAGTGCAAATAGTTTTACAGTTTACTGCATTTTGTTATTATTCTTATTATTCATTTATTGGATTAAAAAATATAATATGCTTACAACTTAAAATAACTTTTCTATTTTAATATATTTTTACATTTATTCATGTGATGGCAAAGCTGAATTTTTGTTTTTAAAAGCCTTCTATACTTAACATTTAAATTGTAATTTATATTAATATTAAATTTTTCTATTTATAAAAATAAACATTCCTTAAAAAAAGAAAAAGAAATTGTTAGAATATACAAACACCTTCGAACAGCCATCGACACAGAAATAAAGTACATGTTTTGGAACCAAAAGCTAATGGGGCAATGCTAAACAGCCAAACTATTACCCCACGATATAATGTAATCATATTCCTGTACATGGATTTATTGCAAAATATTTATGATAAAGTTTAAGTTTATACACTAATATAGTAATATAGCTTATACATTATACACCTTATGTCATAGTATTTGTTTAAATTTACAAAAAAAAAAAAAAAAAAAGCTCTCTGCTGATTAGTCCCAGGACAAGCCAATGGTAACACAGTCATGACCAGCAGCAGGCTGCCCTTGGAAGAGGGAAACTGCAAATTCAGTATTGAGCAGGTAGAGGGAAGAGAGAGGGCTCTATCATTTGAACTAAAGGAGGTCAGCAGGGAGACATAGATCACTCCGTAAGTCTTCATTTGAAAGAGAAGTGGCAAAGCAAGTGGGAGAGAGACAGAGGAGGGGAAGAGAGATAGACGAGTCGGTCGATAGGGAGCTAGATCGAGGTTGGGGCGATTTCCCCTTGAGAGAGGAATCAAGTGAAGAACAAGCCAGCTGAAATTTCAATAATAAGATCAGACCTGCATTAGACGGTTTAACACCATTGATTGCTTTAAACTTCATCGTGCTGTAGAGCTTTACAATGGAACCAAAAGCCAGTCTCAGGAGAGACATATCTTTCCGAAAAACTCACAATACTAGTTTATCAGAAACTACATGAACAGATGGGCGCATAACAGCGAAAGACTGCGTTTTGAGTATTTTCAATTCACATGGCACTCTTGTCAGCATCTGCCTGGCACTCAGCCATGCTATCGAGTGCCTGTAATGAAATTCAGGATCGACTAAAGCTGGAAAATGTTGGGTAAAAACTACGGGCTTATGAAAGTCCTCAGCCTTGGAGGAGAAGACAGGATCAGTTTACCAATGACTGTCGGCCCATAATCTAGGATGCCCTGAATATCTGAATAGGTTTTTCTATATATGTTTCCAAGTCTCTTCGTGTATGTGTGTGTGTGGTTGCATGCAATCCTTCCAGGGATTAATTAAACAAAGCCTAATGCTAAATTTATCAGTACTGAGAATCAAAGAAGCTTATTTAATATAAAGAGCGGCCAAAATGAAAAATGGAGATTAAGAGAAATTAGGATCTATAAAAGGCATGTAGTGGTATAAGTCTTATCTAATCTACAATCATTCACAACGCATGGACAGAAGATCATGATACTGGACTCATAGTAAGAAAAAAGCAGAATAGGCATCAGGTGAGGACACTAGGCCCTAGAGAAACAGTACTGAAGTGATTCGTCCCTTCTGTCTCAATAGAACCCACCATTTGAGCAAGGAACCTGGCTGGGATTGGGGAGTCGTTTGACAGCTGTAAAGTCCTTGTGACATCAGTCAGCACGGGAATGCAGCCAAAGTTCAGCTTGGCAGCCGTGACAGAGACAGAAGGTCCCTGGCCAACACAGGAGAGCAGGAGCTTCTATAGAAAAAAAGAAATACATACAGTATATCTAGCAATGCACTGAAATTCTTTTGCCAAAAATGTAATAAAATCCATTTGTGATGTTCCACCGATAAAATCATAAACCGAACACTGTGTAGGAAACTGCTATGTTACCAGATCTATTAACAGTGAACATAAACTCTGACAAAGAGAAAAAGCTGTGTACGCATGAAATGATCCATTTTAATCATTTTAATGTAAACAGCGGCTTATGATTGATGACAGCACTTGTACAGACAGAGGGAGGCTGTTTAACACAGCATCTCATGTAATAGCTGAGGAGAAGAACCATGTCTCATGTGAAAATGCGGCAAGGCTTCTGCTCTTAAAGAGCCTTCCACTCTTCCTAGAATAAAAAAAACATGAACTTTTGCTCTTTTCTGTGTATTCTTTAGCACTGAGCCACAGGAATGGTATCATTCTTTAAGTACTTAATGTAATTAAAATTAAGTTATTTTTTCTTAATATTATTAACATTGATTTAGTTTTTCCAAAGGCTTATTTAAAATGATCATTTTTTTCTAAGCTTAATGTGTATCACCGCTAACTATAATAGTGATGTCACAGTAGACATTTAATGATGGAAAATTAGACATTTCCATATGGTTACATTTAGAATTATTAGTAAACAAACACTAACATTCAAAAGTTTGTAGTCTTTTTTTTTTTTAAAGAAATGAATACTCTTATTCAGCATGGATGCATTAAAATAATTAAAGATGATAGTAAAGTGATTTAAAATGTTGCAAAATATGTTTCAAATAAATATTGTTTTTAAAATTTTATTGTATAATAAGAAGAAATGTTTCTTTAGCACCAAATTAGCATATTAGAATGATTTCTGGAAGAAGCCGTGGCCTACAGTGATTATTTATAGAATATTTTACAACGGCAACTGTAAATTCATTAAACAATCTGTTTTATAAGAGTCATGTGAAACTGAAAACTGGAGTAATGGTTTCTCAGCTTTGCCATAACAGGAATAAATTACATTTAAAAAATATGTTGAATTAGAAAACAGTTATTTTGAATTTTAATAATATTTCACAATATTGTTGTTTTTACTGTATTTTTGATCAAGTAAATGTGGCTATATAAGAGACTTCTGTCAAAAAAAAAAAAAGATCTACCACAAACTTTTGAACAGTAAAGTATTACACTAATATTATATGTGCATGTACTCACCATCGGTGGGTCTTGGCGACCTAGTATAGCAATGTGAGCTGTTTCCTGCAGGCTGCCCACTGTCTTGGCCTGAAAAACTAATGGAATCTGTTCTGTGCTGTATGGCTGGATGACCCCTCGTGCATGAGGACTTGAATAAAGAAGAGCGGGATTCTCCTCATATGGCTGCACAAAGAAACAGAAACGTGTCATTTGCTTGAACATCAGAAAATACTAATTAAAAACATTGAAATGCCTGCAATATAAAACACATTGACTTTTACAGAAATCACCTGAGGCAGAAGTCCATAGCAAGCAGGGAGGTCAGTATCGTTGATGAGCTCAACTGATTGCTCATATGGACGGCCCAGGAAACAGTCCTGGAACTGAAGAACTGGGTTCTTGAGGACCACATCTGGCACAACACATCTACAGGAACACTCAGAGGTAAGTTTGTGTATAGAAACCACTTCATTTTCCATACAAAACTATATATTACCTAGCTTTGATTGGGAGGGCCAAAACTTCCTCTCCAACACTCTGAACATCCAGAACTAAAGCCAGATTGTAGTCTTCCACCGTGTTGGAGCAAAAGGTTAACTGCAAAACAAACAAAAATCAGGACATTTTTGAAAGAAGTCTTTTATACTCACCAAGGCTGCATTTATTAATTAAAAAATACAACTAAAACAATCTAAAACAACTGTTTCATATTTGAATCTATATTATTTATTCCTGATTTCAAAGCTGCATTTTCAGCAATTTTAAAAACAGTGCTGCTTAATAGTTTTGTGGAAACCAAGCTACATTTATTAGGATTCTTTGATGATTAGAAAGAACAGCATAGAACATTTTGTAACAACGTAAAAGTCTTTACTGCCACTTTTGATCAATTTAAAGCATCTGTGCTGAATAAAAGCATTTGCTTCTTTTCAATTTTCATTCAATCTGACTGACCTCAAACTTTTAAAAGGTAGTTAATATTCTTTATAAGATTTTATATCTCAGTCATCATATCATAAAACAAAACCACTTAACTATAATTGTTTAAATCACAATTAAAACCGCTTTGAACAGATTTAACAGCTGCTTGTCTAAATTTAGTGCTTCACAAACCACTGTGTTATTCTAAACAGTCCAGATAGCAATATTCCTCTCCCTGCAGTGCTTTAAGTGCTCTGAAACCGCACATATGGGATCACAGACAACTGTCACTGAGAAATGTAACCGAGAAGAACGGCAAAGTACTCTCCGGGAGCTATTCTTTTATTATGCTAACACGTCTGGGAGGCTGCCGGCCAGCTGCGTGATGCATCTGGGAATATCATCCCATTCCACTAATATGACTAACCACAAGCCCCTAATATGTATTCTTGTGCTGAGGCCTCATTAGAGCACGGTGAGCCACACTCGTGTCACAGAGTGGGAGAGGCACATTTGCACACTGACAGGAGACACCCACATCCACTGGAAGCACAAAGACAGGCGGACACATCCAACAGATTAGCCCTCCAAAGTGCTGACAGCTCCCATTGATGGGAAAAGACCACCACATGACAGGTACGCAAGGTACCTGGCAACCAGTGAAAGGAGTACGGGCGAGATAATCACAGCCCTACAGAGAGAGAGTGAGAGAGAGGAA
The DNA here is from genome assembly GCA_004124795.1 of Poropuntius huangchuchieni. Classification (NCBI taxonomy): domain Eukaryota; kingdom Metazoa; phylum Chordata; class Actinopteri; order Cypriniformes; family Cyprinidae; genus Poropuntius; species Poropuntius huangchuchieni. The sequence goes on from SCHK01357644.1 coordinate 10,906, forward strand.
CGAGCTACTATTCTCATTTATCACTTTTTCCAATATATTCCACCTCCCATTTTTCTATTAATGGAATACAGAGGCCCTTTTTCAAAAGTCCAAGCTGTCTGAGGTTTAATAGGGATTAAAGGTCTTCTTTGAACGGACGTTTAAAGCTGCACTTAGTTTTAAAGACCAAAGTTTCAGTCTCTTGAGAGAACGTTGATGTTTGTGGCACGGACAGGTCATAGGGATCGTCTCAACGGGTCACTTCAGCTTTTGCATAGGGAAATTGATTCAAATCGCTTTGAGGTATTCAGTGAGATAATATGTTGATTGCTCGGCTTAGCATCAGAAAGACCAAACATACCTGGATGTCAATTTCAGCCATAGCACGAACTGTGCCTGAGCTGGGTGATAAGATAAACTCTTTCGGTCTTCTTTCGGTTTTGTCTCCCGGTCCCCATTCACTTCTATTCAGCAGAGCGACTTGGTCCATGCTGGTAATGCTCGCCAGTCCCGTACCATCTCCGGGGATCCGCAGTCCAAAGCTCATGGGCACCACTGAAGTGTTGCTGAGGCGACATGTCAGCGTTTGCAGAAACCCTAGGGTCAGTGAGAGAAGACTTTTTGATTATACAACTAATATGCAAAACAAGCATTAATCGCTAACATTGATCCTGACTGATGAAGTGGAGAGTGCAAGTTCATTTACCAAAGGACACCTCCCCAAAGTTGAGCTCTGGGACGCTGAAGTGGAATGTAGGCCCAATTAAACACCCCCTGCAAGAGATGAAGGGATGCAGAAACTTTCAAAAAAACTACTTGCCAAGAATGAAGACCACTGAAAATGTAGCACTACAAGTAATTATACAAAACTAATAGGCTTCTGAGGTGAAGTCCAGTGGAACGAGGAATGAGTGCCATTGTTTTTTAAATGACAAGGCAGAGTGGTAGTTTTGAAATGTCTACATTCAGCACTTTCGGTGGTAATCCATCTTAATCAAGGGGGAAGTGGCTTGTGCTAGTTTGTTTGAAAGATTTCAGCACAGCTCTGCTTCGTTCATTTAATTAAGGTTCAGCCTGTACAGATTCATTTAATCAGCCATAAGCTAATGATTAAAACAACGAAGAGTGAAGGAGAAACATTGGTGGTTTTGCTAATGGTCATAAGAGGCGCTTGATTAAAGGAAGGGATGTAAAATATGGGTCAGTCTTGCATCAGGCAGAGGATATCTTCATTGCACTAAAAAACAACTCTGGCTAAGCTTAAGCAGTACTTGGGCTGCATCTGAATACGTGACATTCCAGCGAAAAAAGTATGTAAAAATAGTAGTATGTCTGAAATCAGTATATGGAGGACCTAGAACTTCCGGCTAGATCCAATGGACACTTAACTATCCCATGAGGCCACGGGAGAGTATTTGTACACAACTGACACTGGTAGGTCACATGACAAAGACAACGATGAGTACACTCGGATTACATTTACACTACACACACTCATACTATACAGAAGATTCTTTCTTTAACGGTCACAAAGTAACAGGTTTACTGTGATCTTTTAATAGTATGTTGCCTACTAGAGTGGAATGTGTATGAACGCGACAGGCAATCTATCATATGTCACGGTCGGGTTAATGTTTTAAAACTGCCATTAGTACATAACGATGGAAAGCAATGGGGACTGGCAGGAAATGTTCTAGTGTTGTGGAAAATTAGCAATTTAAGACAAAAGGGGTTCATTTAACAGATACCAAGCAAGACATTTGACTTTCTCGAATGTTTAGATAATAATTCATTCATGACAGAATTCGATAAATTAATAAATAGTGTCTAGCATGAAGAAAAACAAGCATCTCTTCTGATAAGATAATGATTACAATGCCTGAAACTAAATATATTTAAATTTCCATCATACTCTGTACAGACAAATCTAATCCTCTTGGGAGCAATTTCATCTAGGTTTTAAATTTGAATATGAATGATTTTCCCCATGGACAGCAAAGGTAACGCATTACTAAAAAACCAAATACAAAGTTAAATATTTTACTTTTAGAATAGAATATAAGTAAATATTAATTAAAAGAAAATAAAAAATGAATATTTGTTTTGTCCTTAACTATGAACATTTATTAGGCCATGTTCATAGTTAAAGGGTTAATCCATGAGGTTTACCTGAAAGTGACAATTACAGGCTCAGGGTTTCCCATCACACTGAAGCGTAACTCCTCAGAGAAGACACCCAGTTTGTCAGAAGAGAAGTGGACCTCCAGAGTTTGGCAAGTTCCGGGTGGGATCACGCCTTCAGAAGGGTTGAAGGAAAAGCAAAGACCCACCACTGCACTGGGCTTCACTAGTTTATACGCACCTTTTATCAGTCCCTTGTTAGTCAGAAGCAGCTAAGAGGAAGAGAAAACAGACAGAGATAACACAAAAGAAAGAGGGTCTGTATTTGCCTGCACAGACTTCCAATTGTTTCATTCTTTCACCAGTGGGATCAGTTTACGTTGTTTAATCATACACTTGGATACTACCTCAAAAAGAGGCCCACAGAGACAAATCAGATTCAAACAAACAATCCAAAACTTTCAGGACAATTATATTATTGGGATCATGCAAAATCTCAAATAACAAAAGGAATTGGAAAGCCACAATGTTTACATAATTGAATGCATTCGAACTGAGCCAAACACTGGTCTATTTCAAGACTCCGTAATAATAAGGGGCTTTTATTATTCAATTAAAACTGCTGTTGAGTCCATGCTACACTTGGCAGATTGTCAGCAACATCCTGATTAAATTTGATGTGAGATCCTGCTTGCTATGGCTTCACAGCAAATCAATTTTTTGAAGGGTTCTTCTGTTACATCAATATTTTTTCTCCCACCACGGCTGCATGCTTTAGTCCGTGTAATGATTTGGAAGAGGTAACGCTAAGTGGTTTTGTCTTTTAGACTGTGCTGAAGGTTAAAAAGGGGACAATAACACTAACAAACTGCATTCAGCTGTAGCACTTACTTACTCCAATATAAAACATTTAATTAGTTAAGTTTAATGTCAGAATGGACCCATTTTGCACCTTTAGCGTTTCATGCAGCTGCTCAATTATTGAATAATAATTATTAAATACAGGATTTAATGGGATGCAATGTAATTCATCTAGAATTTTTGTATTTAGCAACATGGATTTCTTCAGTTGTACCTTATAGCTCTGTTTTGAGCCAATGACAATGTTTCCCATGTCTAGAAAGTCAAAGCTGAACTGCAGTTTTGGGCCTACACCTTCTCCCTGTATGCAGAGTGGCAACCGAGATTCACGACCTGTGTAAGTACAGAGCATTCAAATGAGAAAAAGGACAGGTTAGCATAATGAAACAGGCTGTGAAATTTTACTGGCTACAATATCAACAGTCTGACTTTCTAGGTCAATACTAATCCAAGCAACCAGAATATTGTTAGACCTTAGTCAAACATGCAAATAAATGCAAACCTGCAGATGGGCCTAAGCGTCACATGCAAATATACTAATGCATTGTTAGAAAACAATACAAGCATGCATGAGCGTAGTTGTAACAGCAAAAAGCAATTTATTTTAACACAACATCTGTTATCATGATGCTACAGTAAGTACCAGTGATTTCACAGTAAACAGTCTGTTGGTAGATCCTGGCTTCCCGTGGTTTGAAGATGATGTTCACCTCTGCTGTGCTGTTGGGCCAGATTTCTCCCTTCTGTAAACAAAGCAGTCAAATCAGCAGAGAGAACACATAATTGATTTTGATTCATTTAAACAGATGTCATTTGTTATATAATTGCAATGTAAAGCCTGTATTACTGTCTTTGTGTTATAACCTTTAAAATAAAGTTTTAAAAAGTCTTTTTTAATGTCTTTGAAAGAAGACTCTTTATGCTCACCAAGGCTGCATTAATTCAATCAAAATAAATTAGTAATATGAGTATTATTTGTAAAATATAATATTTCAATACATTTTAAATTTCATTTTTATTTAAATTAACAAAAATGGTTGTATCATTATGGGAGAAATTATGTGAACAAGGTGACCAATAACCTCCACACTACTCCCTAAGACAGTAAACACATACATAGTTGTGAAAACCTAACAGCCAGATCTGTGAACGCAAACTTCACAGGTATGATCCCAGCAGGCGATGCATCAATAAACTTGGGAGATACCGAGGTCTCCTATCACCACTGCGCTCTTGAGCAAGCCACTTACAATTAAGGTGCTCCAGTGGGGTTTGCCTTCCAATTACATTGGATAAAAGTCTTTGCTAAATCACTAGTGAACAAACAGCATGTTGTGTCACCAGGTAGTGCTTGACAGAGAGTTGACGGAGCAGGTGCGATCAAGCTCTACTGCATGTAAACAGATGCTCACATCCAAGCAGAGGGGATACCGATCTGTTTTGTTTTGCATTGTTTCTGTCTTTTCTTGTCTAAGCCTGCATAGTCCTGGTTTGAAAAAGCTATATTTGCATGAGCAGACAAGGTGAGAGTGGATTACAATGAAAAAAGAGCAGAGGAGAATGGGAATTTGTATCCATTCTTATACCTTTTTCTGTCTTAATAAATAAAACGCACATAAAAATAAAGGGCATTGTGAGATGCAAAGGAAAACAGGATCAGCAGTATATCTGTATATGTCTTTAAGAGGCTTAAAGTCACAGTGAGGTGGCAGAATTAACACAGAACACTGTTGGATGTGTCTGATTTTGTGATTGTCCATTTGGAAAAAAACAAAGTGCTGAGCTGGACTTCCTAGATGCAGATCTGTCATAATCAGCTGGCACCATTGCATACATTCTGCAGCTACTGCAGATGTGCAACACAAAGAAACAAAGCTAAGGAGATTACCGATAACTAGGTGCATAACCAATGGAGTACAAAGAAATAAAATCAGATGCAATAAAATATTATTAATAAAACTTAAAAACTACTCATTCAGAATCAGAACTACCATTTAGTTAAATACATCATATTTAATTCTCACCCACATAACAAAACCTTCTGGCTAATTAAAAACAAGCTCAGTATCTTTTAAATTGCTTGGCTGAGTGGAGTGATGTCTAAGTTTGGTTTCCACCATATGTTTAGGCATATGGTTATATGGTACGAGGACATCCTAAGTTTCAGATTTAATTGCTGGTTATGTAATATTGCATTAGGGAAACTGAAATCTAAAATACTAATGCATGTCATGTCTAGTTGTGAGCAACACACCAGGGGCCTCATGATGACGTCCTGGTCATTCAAAGACAAAAGCTGCTGCTGAGTTTGCATGAGTCCCTCCTGGAGGGTGTGGGAAAAGAGTGAAAGACGAGCTCGCAAAGAAGGATCGGTGTTTTCTGTCAGAAACTGCTCCATTTCATCATCCTCTTCTTGATGCAGCTCTGAAGAAAGCCTACAATAGGGAAAAAAGAAACGATAGAGAAAAAGAGAAAAACTGACAAAGGCAAAGACAGACTGAGATGGGAATGCATGCTTACACATTCATAATAGTAAAAGAGCAATTAATAAAAAATAAAAAAAAAATTCATTAGCACAGAAAAATGATTTTCACTTGTCTCTCTGTTTAAAAAAATGCACCTCAGATTTCCAAAGATTTCATATTTTCAAATGTATACTTGGAAAACTCAAATTATAGCTAAGACTTAAAGCTGATAGAGGTCAATTAGTCAAACCTTAATTTGTCCTGTTCCTCTTCATCCTCAGTGGCAAATGTTTTCCACTGGTAATGCACAATGGAATCACTCTTGTTCGCTATTGCCACTTTCTCGTAGTTAGCCAAGGAGATATAGGTTTTCTCCACCATCACACTGTTCTTGTCCAATCCTACATTTATATCTGCAGACTCTCCATAGAGGCTGATATGGATGTCTTCGCCTACAAAGAGTCATAAGGTTCACAGATATATCAAAGTAAAAGGTTTGTATATGAAGACAGTATACTGTTAACACAAGAATTACAGACACAACATCAACCAAAGAATGTGAATATACAACTTTTGAGTATTGGTGGTAATTCTCATGAAAATATCCATTCAATTTCTCTTTTAAAAATATAGTTCATGCCAGCCCAGTTACATGTGTACAAAACAGGGCAAACTGGCTTGAGACCGCAATCCCATAAAAGTGCCAATGGCAGTGGAACGTTCTGCGAGTGATCTACTAACAATGCGCAAATTAAAGAACACAGATCCAACCAGCTCATTTCCATAATTCTCAACACAATCTACCAAGAGCAGTGCAAATGAGCAACTATCGCAGCCATGTCAAGCGCAAAATGTGTTAAGGCATGCTTTATTGGGGCATTAAATAATGGCGCAAATACCTGTAAATTGACTACCGCAAATGTTAGTAAATCACATTGCGAGATTCATTTAAATACTCTCAACCTATAAATTTTGTGTCTGAAAAGGATACTCTTACAAATGCATATGCAATAAAATCAGCTGCAACGAACATGAATCTGGCCTATAAAATCGTATAGGGTTTACTGTTCTAATGCAGAAAACAAAAACAATAAAAGAACACAACTAGCAAATATCATTTCATCACACCACATTATTTAAAATAAAAAATAATATTTTACTGAACTTAATGAGGCCAATGAAGGTTAAATGACTGAAAAAGACTTGATGGCCATTTAATGAATTGGCAGTCAAAAAAAAGATTAAATCTGCATGTCTGTATAGACACTGAAAGCATGACATTTTAGTTCAAATTTATAATTTATAAAATGACCTTTTTTGCATTACAGAGTAAAGAGAGATATACAGTATATATATAAAATAATGCATCTCAGTTCAGCATTCTGTTTTGTTATACAGAGTGAGCAGTAAAACACGAGGACACAAATGGGGTACCAATGGAACTGTTTTCTGAGAATAACCCTTGGAGAAGGTACACATTGAAAGAGTAAATAGTAGAACAGTCCCCATTAACTCTCCAGCAAGCATTAAGTTTTACAATTATCCAATTATACAACTGGAGCTGCGATCGTTTTAGTCACCATAGTGGTGGTGCTAAATGTAAACAAATAGAAGTGTGTGTTCTTTGTTTGTTACCATGGTGGTGCTGTTGTGCTGCAATGAATGTGAACCTCAAGGTCCATCGGGATAAGAGCTCCCCAGTGAAAAGCAATCACATGACATCACCAAAAACCAATCATCAGCAAACACAAGTAAAATTCAAAACAAGAGCTCAAATCAGAAGTGCAGCTGACTTACATACATTTACCTGCATTTTTATTTGTTTTACTAGTTTGGCTACATTCAAAGCAGGAGCTTCATGCTTAGTGGACTATCGTAACCCTGCCTTGTCCATGATGTCAGCGCACTTACTCATACACCCACACAAAGCTAAAAAACATTCAAATAAAACATAAACAGCAATCATTTTCACTATCAAATGATATATACCAGGTAAACATTGATCTTGGACAATAAATCTTCTTCTGCTCTGGATATATAGCATTTGGAATATGTAATATGATTGTGCTCACTGACAAACACAGAGGCGGGGTGGAGGGTTGCAAATATATCAGACAATTCCTCAAGTAAACAAAGCCAAAGCAAAGTGATGGATATTGCAGAGAAACAAATTTCAGCTGCTACATTTATTGGTTGTCTCAGCACGCTTCAATGCCCAAACATTACGAGTGCATGCACTTTTCACTTGACGTATTACATGCATGCATGTACGAGCATATGCGTTCAAACATATATTTTTGTGTGTGCGTATATGTACACCATTTGCAACTCTTGCACACATTCTAGAGAGAATACTTTTATTTTTCTTAGCATGGATCTCTCTCTGAAGACTCTATTCTGCAGGGGCCATAGCTCTTGGACACAAACAGACAGGTCACCAGAGGCATTTCAGACGGTTAAGACATTACCCAGACTCCTTCATCCTATCCCATTGAGACTTTCATGGTATCAGGTGTACTGCACATAATTAACCCCTACCCTGTTTGTCTTTTTTGTACATTGAGGTCTTCAAAATACACTGACTGTCTTCAATGCACACTGATCCAGTACACTGCCTAGTGAGGCTGCTATGGATGTTGGGAAGACAATAACATATGCAAAAGTAAAGCAAATATGTTGATAAATAAGGATTTATCAACAACATATTGGCTATTGGACGAAATTAGTTTTATCAGCATTGGAGCGATATTGGATGCTGAAATTAGATATTTAATTGCAAAGTACAAGGAGGGCCTACACGATATTAAGCAGGTGGTTTGGCTGATCGGTGTATTTTTACGTTTAAATTACATTTGCCATCAGTTAGTTCTCACTTAATCTTTAAAAAAATTAATAATTTATCACTGTTAAAATACAAACAGCAAAAAGTTATGTTCTTAAGGTTAAACCACAGAAAATAACTACAGTGTCTTGCAAAATATAAACAATATGTAACACTATGCTTTGACCAATTGTTTTCCTGTGCTGTTTAGTTAAAGCTAATGAGTGTGAGAATGAGGAAAATGAAGCCCAGAGCATTTTCTTTACAACGGCTGCTCCAGTTACGCAAGCATGTGTCCTAACTGCTGTTACTTCAAGCACATTTTAAACAAGCCATTGTAACTGCAGCAGCACATATGAAGTCCCAGGAGCAGAAGTATTTGCATTTATGCTTAAGTTTGGAAAGAGAGGAAAGAAGCTGTATGGGAAACAATAAAGGCTTTGTGAAAGAAATAGACAGACAGAGAGTGTGCAAGAAAGATAGTGAGATAACAGACAGGCAGAAAGAGAAAAAAAACATTGGGAGAAGAAGTGAAACTGTCATAACTATCAATAAAATCCTGAAGATGATATGGGTAGAAGGCAGGTTGTGTCCTGTGGTTTCTTTCTTTTCTCTGCTCCATCCCAGTCTCACCCTTTCATCCTCTCTCCACTGATTAATTCGCCATAGATATCACTTTTCACAAATGAGCCAGAGACATTTAACCTCTGTCTCTATACATGAAGCTTTAAGAGGGAAAAAAAGAGTGAAGGAAATTGTGTCTTTGGAGGGACACTGCATCTGCCAGCAGGCTGAGGGATTGTGGGAGCTGTTCAGAAGAGAGGGGAGGGGAGAAGAATGGGAAATGAGGAAAGCTTTCATAGTGCTGCAGAGTGTGTGCGTATGTGTGATGTCTTCATCAGCTCACTCTTAAGTGCACTCTAAAAAGCCTGTCGAGATAAGGGAATTCTCCTTCTTGAAGAGGAAAGCGGTCTACTTATATCATCAAGTAGACTATAGGATACACATTTGGCCTTCCAGACGAAAGAAAATAGTCGGAGATGACCAAAACATACAATAGGAAACAGCGATTTCTTTTTGGAGGTCTTGTGTAACAACATGCATTCCTATCGCAATTAACCTATGCCAAACATTAATTAGACTACACCGAACAAAATATGCATAAATAAAACAAAAACAATTATCCTAACAACAGCAACTGATTCTTTAGCCTTTCTGAGGAAGCTGTTAGCTTCAACGCAACAGCACAACGCATTTTAGTGATTCGTTCAGCGTACAGCAGTAATTATCTTATTTATTTTCGTGACATGTTTTGTATGCATTGTGTTATGCTGTCTGAGCAGACGACAGACTATTGAACAGGGGAGGAAAGGAGAGAGATTGATATACTGTAGACAGAATGGAAAAGGCGACCCGTGACCCGTGCAACGAAGCTGATGTGTTTGTTTTGCTTTGGTGCACCATGTTTTCATTCGCGAATATAATGCTGTTTTTTTCATTAGCTCTCCTCACCTCGATGTTGCCATTTAAACAGACCTAGATGCTTACAGCTCCCTCTGCATCTCTTGTCTCTGAATGCCATGGTAATGAGATTTTGTTTCTGTATGAATGACATTAATAGCAAACAAGCCACGGGTAATGTGTTGCACTGCAATTTGTAATGGAAATATAAGAAATGAGATACATGTTGTACCAAGTACGAAACAAACTTCTTCTCATACTGAAGTTCCAAGCATGCACTCCCAGCCAGAAATGTCTGATGGGAGGGATATCCTTTGAAAAATCCCAAGCATCCCTTAAAAGGAAATAGCGTTCACTGTATAAGAAAGAGTCACACTGAGTGTGTACTAGTGTGTAGGATCCCCTCTGCCTCACTGCTACAGCTGTTACCCGGGGCTTTTCGGCTCTTTATGCATATTTTAGAGTCAATGGGCAAACTCTGCAGCCTGGATAAGGCAGATGATACGAAGCAAAACAGCTGGGAGGCATTTGAAAATGTAGGACAGATTAAGTAACTCATCCTTGCCTGTGTTGCTTAGAGAAGATAGTGTCTCTACTCACTTCCAGCTATTGGTAATTAAACACATTATGGTTTCAGAGGGACTACATGGGCTTCAGTAACTCTTTAGCTTTGTAGTCCATTACTCATGGACAGACAAAACAGTGCAGTTAAAGGCACAGCCCCAGACTGCACCCTAGTTGTTCATATACAACCCGTCGCCTGGTTGGCAGTAAGTAACACTAACATTACCCTTTAGATTTCAGATGAGCGCATTTTGTTTTTACTTAACTTTTTAAAGGCAAATGTTTCAGTGTTTCCCACAGACTTCCACTGTATTTGTGGTGGCATATATATATGCAAATTCATTCTCCGCCAGCGGGAGGCGCTAAAAGCGGGAAAAACAGAGGTTTCCCCGGTAACGCTGTACACAAAGCTGCACTCAGCTCACAAATGCTGCTTTATCACGCATTATACGCAAGATAAAATGAAAATTTCATTCAAAGTTTTCTGAAGACAGTCGGTTTCCTTCAGAAATACAGTGATA
>SCHK01357751.1:0-10245 GCA_004124795.1 Poropuntius huangchuchieni
GGTTGTGTACACACACTGCCAACACACATTTAAGTTTAAACTACTTGTAAAAGTGCATACAGCATTATATGACCCCTTTAATCCTCTGATATGTATTCAATGTATTTTTTTGCCTTTTGCCTTTTTATTATCATGTCTTATCTCGTTGAATCAAATATATATATATATATATATATAAGTAAAATAATAATTAAAAATTGTACCCGACATAACTTTTGAACAGAAGTGTATTTTGCTAACCCTGCATTTTAAAAAATGCATGTTTTTCAGAGTTTGAAAAGAGAATACTACGTTTTAGCATTTTTAGTGATTATGTGTTTTGCTGTCTTCAATAACAAAGCCAGACATTTTGGCATAATGAGTGTTGCCATAGAAACAAATAATTTTTGAGTCTGGAGACATGAGCAGGTCTGAGTGGAGTTGTAATTAGGGTAATTCCGACATGATGTGAGTGTAGCATAAATCCTCATTATCTCCATTACCCCATGGAGAAAATACACCTGGGGTTTACATGTGCATTTAGTGGTTAGCTTGGAAGACTAGACATTAGGCAGCACACAAATATGGCATGATTTAGGAAAAGACATAATTGTGCGCAGTATGACATGAATGATTAGATGGAAAGGAACTGGTTACATGTCTGGGATTTCAGTAGTGGTATTGACAGTCTAAAGTAGGCTATGTGTGTGTATGTGTGTTGTCTATAGTCGAATTCCTCTCAGGAGAGTCATTACAAAACCCTCAGTGCCTGGAAAGAACGTTTGAGGTCCGCTGTAATCCGATCTAATATATATGTTTTTTTGACAAAGCTTTATGTAAGAATGGATACACCACACCACCGTCTTCTCCCTCCGTAGGCTTATTTTCTTCTCACAAAACGATTCTTTTTCAAGCTGACAGTAACTGGATCTTGTCTTTTGAATACAACACTGATCCGCTGTGGTTTCCTTTAACAGCCAAACCAGGCATCTGCGCACACTGGCCTATAAAAGCATTGACCTGAAGACTCAGTCCTACTTGGCACGTTAGGTTTCACTCACAGTGTCTATGTCTGTGTTTCGTTTGCTCATCAGGACCGAGCTGGCCAAGCTGATGCGAACCCGTGCCAGGGAGATCGAGGTCAAGCTTTTGCTCTTCGCTATTCAGAGGACCACCAATTTCGAGGGACTGCTGGCTAAGCGCTTCTCGGGCGGCACCTTAAACAACGGGCCTGGGGTGAGGCCATGCTTACTGTTTGCAGGCGAACACAAAAGAGTTTTACTGGGGCATGAACATGCTGGTAATCTGGCTTTTGTGTGATGTTTGTCTATGTTTCCTTTGCTTTCTCAGCAGAAAAAACCTGAGACGCCTTTAGAACCAACAAACCCATTTTTGGAGGATGAGTCAGGAGAGGACAACGTATCAGAAAAGGATGAAGATTTGGATAGAGTGAGGCTGCTTATCTTTATTTGCACTCTGTTATGCAGAAATGACTATATTTGTACCATATGCAGTCTACTCCACCCATCTTCTGACAGAAACTGATACCGCATTTGGTGCTATTCCAACATGCAATTTACATTTCTTTCTAATGTAGTTTGATTTGACTCGCATCTGAACTATGGCTCAGATCAGGCGCATATTCTTTGGAGCTGACGTGTTATGAAACCATTCAACGCACAGTGTGTTTACAAGTCTTTATTTGCCATCTATAACGTATACTTTAATATAACAGTTTGACTTTGGCTCAGTTATTGCATACTTATTTCCTTTTATCTTCAATTTGGCAATGGTGTTCTCAGTATCAGGTGTTGTAAGAACATTTCTGATGATTTGGGTTCCTCAGAAGTTCACCGTTATCACTGTGGTGTTTCGCAATAGAATTTCCTTCCACTTTCTCCATCACAGTGGTGCCACTGTAGCACATGTAAGGGAAATAAAATAAACATAAATAGAAATAAAATAAAATAAATATGTGCTTAAACTCACTTTATTTTATCTGGCTGCAAAGGCAACATTTCCCATTTTCATTCAGCTTAAAAAAAATATACATTAGAATTTTTTTAAAATTTTATTTAGTATTTTCTGTAGTCTTGTATCATTTTTAGTTTACCTTTTAAGTAAATAAACTAAAAGTAATAAATACAAGTTACAACAATTTTTTTATCAAAGTTATTTTTTCATACTTATTTTATTTAATCTAGTTGCCAAGGTAGCGTTTCTCATTTTATGCTCAACTTGAAGTACTAAAATAACTAAAACTATGCAAAACTAAAACTTATAAATACATATTAATTTATTATATAAATGTCTATATATATAAAACTATATTTAAACAAAGCAAAACAACATTTAATAAAAATAACAATTATTTTAAAATTAAACAATATTTAAATAAAATGAAACAAAATTAAACTATTAAGCTTTATTAAAACAAGCAAAAAAGCACATCCAAAAAACAAACAAGTAAATAAATAAATGATACTAAAATAACACTGGCACACTTATTCAAAAATTCCTAATTAAGAATTATTTTACTGTTTACAGCCAAAGAAGCCGAAGGCTCCAGACAACCCCTTCCACGGCATTGTGTCCAAGTGCTTTGAGCCTCATCTCTACGTTTACATCGAGTCGCAGGATAAGTGAGTGGAATGTGCTTTAACATTGTGCACAATCATATCAAATGAGTCCCACAATAAGAAGTCCATTCATTTGAGGGTCATTTAAGGGTCCTCCTCACCAACCCCCATTTTTGATGCACTTGGTTCGTGATCTTCCCTTTCTTGCACCCCCCTTTTTAGTAGTTCCCTCGTCTGACTCTCTCCGCCTCACCACTGAGGCAAAAATGGTTCCCATTAGCCGTTAACCACACATGCTGCAGACAGCCTGAAAACAGCAGCTGATTTCTTTCTTAACTTGTCTTTTCTCATTCGTTACCTCTCGTTTTCCTGCTTACCATCTCTCTAAACCCACAAGGCTCCCAAGCAAAGGGCTTCTTGTACAGGCCCTTCTCTGGCCCATGTAATACTCAGTTGGCACTGCCTAAAGCAGAATGACCTTTCTGTTAACAATGGCTTGCATTATACCAGTTCACACTGACCTGCCTGGCATGAGAGTGTCCACATTCTTCTCTTGGGGTTAGCATCTATCTGATTACTCCGTGCTGAGAGAGATGGCCTATTTACTGACCTGACAATGCATTGCTGTTCAAAGCAAGTTTAACACATTGAAATTTCAGTCATAGTTACATATGAGGCGCTAGCATTCACTTTCAAATTTGACAATGCTAATTTGACAAAAAATACTTCTTATTTTATTTTTTGAAAATATTTTTAGTAGTTTTTCCAACAAAAAAAGTGTCCTTCAAATGGGTTCCCTCAAAACTTTGCAGATATTTATTTAATTAATTGTATTATTTTTTACATTTAATTCCTTAATTTAAATACTTTATTCCCCTAAAAAGGGCAACCTTGCAAATGGTTTGCAAATTAGTTTTAATTTTGAAACTAAGCAGTACTGAAAACATTCAGAGCATCTAGAACTTAACCCACCCAGGTGTCTTTGATAATAAAATAAATAATGACCACAGATGTATAAATGAATGAATAAAACAAAAAAAATAAAATCACCAATTAAAATCTTACATATAAACAAATATGCAAGATTTTAATTGGTCATTTTATTTTTAAGTTCTGTATAATGTTTTTTGTTTGTTTGTTTAAATCCATTTCACAGAATTATGCAGATTTTATCCCAAATGTGCAGGAAAAGTCTGCAAATTCCGTCTAGGCCTACTATCATTAATCCTTTTGTTTTCTGTCTTAGAAATCTTGGCGAGCTGATCGACCGTTTTGTTGCTGATTTCCGGGCACAGGGTCCCCCTAAATCAGGTACAGATGAGGGAGGCGCTGTGCTCCCCAGCTGTGCAGATCTCTTCGTGTACTACAAGAAGTGTATGGTCCAGTGCTCACAATTGAGCACCGGAGAGCCCATGATTGCTCTGACCACGATCTTCCAGAAGTATCTGCGCGAGTATGCCTGGAAGATCCTCTCTGGGAACCTACCAAAGTGAGTCGAGCCACCTGACGGGTCGTTTTTCTGTCTTTCTCCCTTTTTATAGTTAAAGTTTAATCCTCCTAGTCACTGTGGCTTTTATTTGGGGTGTTATGCTGTGGTGATGCTGGAGAGGAGAGCGAGTGGTCGTCTCTGTGTGGTCGCATTTGTGGGGTTTCTCTCTGCCGCTCTTCAAAGGATGAAAAATCCCCACCCGTCGCCTTGTGTGGTTTACCCCGTATTGTCTTTGGGAGTTTCAAAAAAGATCTTTGTTTTGGAGAAGCCGTCTTGTGGTTTCCATGCAGTCTTTCTTGTGTTTCTTTTAGCGGGAGGGCCGGAGGGTTGAGTTAGGGTGCTTTGGTAACTATGTTTGTGCATGTTTGCGTGCAGAACCAGCACCAATAGTGGTGGTCTAACCATCAGCAGCCTGCTGAAGGAGAAAGAGGGATCAGAAGTGGCGAAGTTCACGATGGAAGAGCTGTGTCTTATTTGCAGCATCTTAAGCACAGCTGAATACTGCCTGGCTACCACACAGCAGGTGACCAATCACACATGCTTCATTCACATGGTACAAATTAATAGGGTTTTTTTAATGATGCAAATGTCATATATCACGTACACAGCTGGAGGAGAAGCTCAAGGAGAAGGTGGACAAGTCCCTAATGGAGAGAATCAACTTAACTGGGGAGATGGATACCTTTAGCACGTAAATACCATTCGCATTAATTGACTTTCAATGCTAAGTAAAAACATATTTGCCCAAGGCAATTATTTGCTAGTTAAGTAATTTTCCCATGAATCTCTCTGTTTGGCAGGGTTNAAATTAATTGCTAGTCGTTAAGTAATTTTCCCATGAATCTCTCTGTTTGGCAGGGTTATCTCAAACAGTATCCAGCTCTTGGTTCAGGACCTGGACGCTGCATGTGATCCGGCCCTCACAGCGATGAGCAAGGTACTATATCAGTACCAAAGCAGTTATCAGATGATATTAGTTTTTATAGTTTAATTTATCATACCTGCTGATATTGGATATTTAACTGAGATTCTAATTTCCCAGATTTTTTTAGTTTTAAATGACATTTGCTTTTATCTTTATAAAGTTAATCTACAGAAACACTAATAATTTAATTAACACTGTTCAATGTAATCTTTAGCCAATCTCAAAATGATTATCCATTTCCATATTCTACATTAGAATGTTGTGATGCCTAAATGATTATTTAAAAAAATAGACAAATGCAAATAATTTGGATATCGGCTATTTACCGGTTATCGGCCATAGCATGAAAATAATTTGGCAGAATTTATTTATTGTTATATTTTCAGCTTTTATTTTAATTTCAGTTTAAGTTTCAGTAATTTTGCTTTGTGCTTTTCTCATTTTTATTAGTTTTTTTATGATTTTGTTTAGTCGTAACTTTTATTTTAGTTCACGTTTAGTAATTTTAGCGCTTCAGCGTAAACTTTTTTTTAAAATTTTTTTTTCTTATTCTAGTTTCCAGTGTTTTCATTTTGTATTTTTCATATATTTACATTTTTTAATTTCAACTTGTTTCACTTTTAGTCTTAGTTCACAATAACGTTTAAGTGTATCTTCAGAATATTTATACTAGCCTTGAAGTTGACTTTGTGTATGTTTGTACAGATGCCGTGGCAGAGTGTGGAACATGTGGGAGACCAAAGCCCGTATGTGACCTCTGTAATCATGCACATCAAACAAAATGTGCCCATCATTAGAGACAACCTGGCCTCCACCCGGAAATACTTCACCCAGTTCTGCATTAAGTTCACCAAGTCAGTACCGCAGCCACTCACTAATCAGTCCAACAAAAGCTCATTCATAACACAGCGTTTGCTAAACTCCTACTGACTGTTTTACTTTCATCCATTCGTTTCAGCTCCTTCATTCCAAAGTTCATCAACCACCTGTTCAGGTGTAAGCCAATCAGCATGGTTGGAGCAGAGCAGGTAGGTAGATATTCAGACATTGTTATGTTTGGGTTTCATGGACCTTCAGAACATATGACCTTATTTTCTTTCTTCTGAACAGTTACTCCTGGACACACATTCCCTCAAGACCGTTCTTCTAGACCTCCCTTCCATTGGCTCTCAGGTGGTCCGTAAAGCCCCGGCCAGCTACACCAAAATAGTGGTTAAAGGAATGACTCGAGCGGAGATGATCCTCAAGGTGGGAACCTTATATGCATTCACGGCCATTAAACATTTGAGAATTCGCTCACCCGATTCTGTTTTAAACAAGCCTCCCTGATGAGAAGCTCAATACAGGAAAGTCTTTAATGATCAGCTGCTCATAAAGCTCTGCGTGGTGCAGCGCTCGGTTGGAGTTATTTACTAAGCTGTGCTCGTCTGGTTTAATGAGCTCTCTCTGAGAGACAGGAAGTTCTCACATGCTTTGGCTTTCCTGCTGCAGCCTTTAGCTGTCCACAGTTTAATAATTCTCACTCATACAGTAGATCTAGTTATATTTGCATATAGACTTGTAACATACAGACTTGTCCACTTTTTAGAACATTTTTCTAATTGACGTTTTTTTCCTCACTACAGATTAGATTAAAAAGCTATAATATTAAGAGATAAATGTTGATTTGAAATTTAACTTTACATGATCACAACTAAGGGTTTGTTGTCCCCCTTTTGCTTTAATGACAGCACCATTGAAGTTGCATAAAATGTTTTTTGTATGCGATTTGTCTGTTCAGACCAATGCAGAAAAAAAGGGCAGATGGGCTAAATGAAAATGCAGTTTCACTCTCTGACAGTAGGTGGAGCTAAAGCAGGTTACCCTGGTACACAAAATGCTGTGCACCTTTATTTTTGACACCTGCTTGTCATGGAGAAGTCAAATAATATTTACAACTTTTCAAACAGCTGTTCAGATTTTAGATTTTTTTCGCATTTAGCAAACAACATTAAATAAAATAGTACAGAGACAACAAAGATGTTTCGGACTTCCCCTCTACAATTCATTCGTCTGTTCGTAGTCGTAGTTTTTCATGACAGCAGATTCTCCAGGAACATGACCAAAAGGGTGAATCCTGTTGATAAATAAAATATATACAAGATATAAAATAAAATTCCATAAAAATCTTTTGTACTGATGGCATGCATATGTCTTAATAGATGCATTAACATTCATTTAGTCAAATTAAAATATTTATCGCACCAGATTTTTGCATCAAACGTTCATCTTGTTGTGAACAGGACTTAAACCCCTGATAAGATAAAAAAAAATTCTGTCACCCAAAAAGTGCAAGGATGAACACTGTCATTTTTAAAACTTGGGGTGAATGATGATTTTTTTTTTTCCACCCAATTATGCATCTAGTTTTCTTAAATGGTCCTGGAAGGCGGACCGATTTAGTTTTGAACAATAGAGTATGTCTGCTTAAATTCAGAAGCACAAGGAAAGTCATGTTTTCCATGAAATGTCCCCTTTAATATTATGTGTGTAGACAGAAGTTCTGGTTGAACGTCTGAGCTATCAAATACAACTGGCTTGTGCCTCAGTGGATCTTCCACCCCCTGGATCTCCAGACCCACCTTCTTCTCCCTGACCCCTATCTCCAGCCCTACACATGCTCCACAGGCTTTTATTAGACTCTCCGGGGCTTTCCTGCTTCTGGTCTTTTAACTGCCTGGAATTCAGCCTTAATCCACCTAATGCTCAAACTGGGTTCAGCTCTAATTGTTCAAGATCATGCAAAGATCATTTAGAAAGGATGAAAAACACCATAAGAAAGCATGGGCCACTTTGAAAAGTCTTAAAGAAATAGGTCATGCTCTTAATGTGAGAGTCCAGTTTCAACAGTTAAACAAATTTGATTAAATTATGCTGATATAAATTCTCTTAGAAATAGCCGAGTTATCTCTAAATAAGCCCTCATTGATCTGCCCACATCATCAGCAGCCAAATTTGACAATGCAAGTCAAATTTAAAGAGCACATGACCAGTGGACACTTTAAGGTCTGCTCAAGAAAGCCAGCCTTGATCTTGACTTGCACACGGTGGGTCTTTAAAATCTGTTTAGTATTTAATGATTGGCTTTGTTGGGCCCCAGGTGCCTCTCAGGTAATTACTTCCATCTTCATCAGCATTTTGCTCTGCGGTTCCTGGAAGAGCCATTCATACTTCAATACACTCCTTAACATCAAGGCCCCTGCTGCCATGTGGCCAAACGAGTCAGCATGGGTTATTTTTTGTGTTCTGATTAGTGGAACAATAGCACAGCCACTTACCGCCTCAGTCTCGCTTTGTCATCGTTGTTTCTTAATTGTTGGTGAATTACATCAGTTGAAGCGCGACACCCGTTAAGCGGTTTATGGGTGAAATAGGACCCTCATTGCTGGTGGTGGCTTTTGGCTGTCCACATGACGCTCATTACAGGGTAAACGTGGAGAGTAATCTGTTAAAGATGTCTTCACTTTTTCTCTCTTTCCTTGGCTGGGAACGGGTTCCTGCCCATCCTAGGGCCCAAACCTCAGAAAGATGTGAAGCTGAAGGAGACAACGCGAGCCAAGCATGCTGCTGCCTGTGAGACGTGGCTGTTTTCCACAGTCTTCTCTTTTTTTTTTTTTTTTCTCTTTTTTCTTGCCTGTCTCACTCCTACCCCCCCCCATTGTGGCTCTTTTGGAAATGAACGGAAAGGCAGACTTTCTCCCCCTCCTCTCGTTT
The DNA here is from genome assembly GCA_004124795.1 of Poropuntius huangchuchieni. Taxonomy (NCBI): domain Eukaryota; kingdom Metazoa; phylum Chordata; class Actinopteri; order Cypriniformes; family Cyprinidae; genus Poropuntius; species Poropuntius huangchuchieni. Next base: position 8,726 of record SCHK01357751.1, read on the forward strand.
TCTCTATTCTTTCTTTCTCATTTACGAGGTAACTACAACAAGCCTCCTCAAGGCTTTTCCTTGGCCTGTCTCCAGGACGGTCGCTAAGTAAATCACTCTGTGGTAAGGAAGGAACGTTCAGAATTCAAGACCATCCGAAGTGTTCCGTGTCACACTTTGCTTTGACCCTTATCCTCATATCCTGGCTTATGCCTTCAGGTACTGAGAGTGAAAGGAAAAGAAAGAATAATGGGTATTGTGTAAAGGGGAATGTTGCACAGGATGCTGATTAAAATACTTTTTCCCCCCAGTCGTATCTGTCAGCCATGTGTTTCTTCTGCCCTCTTACAAATCTAAATAGTTTGCAAGATATACAGTTAAACATTTTTTTTTCCTCCCAGCCTTGGAGGGAAAAGAAACAGATTCACAATGCAGGCCTGTACCCCATTTAACCTCTTTTTACTGCTCAATTGAGACTCTCATTATACCCCACAAAAAATTACCGGTGAGGCTAATTCAGCTTCATTCAAGCATAGAGTAATCACGCCGTTAAAAATAGACAGGTTTTTGTCTTTGTTTAGTGTTTTATCTGTCAGATCACTGTATTTTGTTGTCTGTTCCCAGAGCGGCGGCTCTCATGTGGTAATGTTTCGTTTTTGAGAGTTTGGAGAACTGCTGGAGTTTAGCTGACTTGTTTCTCTTCACCTCTCAGGTGGTCATGGCCCCTCACGAGCCCTCTGTGGTCTTTGTGGACAACTACATCAAGCTCCTTGCTGACAGTAATCCTGAGACGTTTCAGAAGATTCTAGATATGAAGGCGAGTATGTTTTATTTGCATCAGGGAAATCGTCCTCATGTTTCATGAGATCTCACCACCAGTAAATCAGGGTTCCCACATAAAAGTAGTTGTTAATTGTTAAAATCATACATATTAGTGCTGTCAAATCGATTAATAGCAATTTCTTATACATTAGTTTTTGGTTTTTTTTGAAATCATGAAGATTTTGGTGGAGTGAACTTTAATTGGTGGAATTAAATATATTAATTTGTGTTTCAAAGATGAACAAAAGTCTAATGGGTGATTAATTGATATTGTCCTCATATTTCATGAGACCTATGATTTTATTATACATAAATATACTGTAAATATATATTACATCAATTTGACAGCACATACAGTGTGTGTGTATATATATATATATATATATATATATATATATATATATATATATATATATATATATATATATATAAATAAATAAAATATGTAGGATGATGTGGGGGCGGGACCAGTGCGTTAACCTAGTTAAAATATTTTAATCGTGTTATTTTTTTCATAACTAAGTATATAATATACACACCGACACACTACTATTCAAAAGATTTTTACTGTTTTTAAAAGAAATCTCTTCTGAAATATATTTTCAATTTAAATTACTCTTTGAATATAGTTGTATATATGCTTCTGTTTGACTATATTTTAAAAACTGAATTTATTCTTGAGATGCAAAGCTGAATTTTCAGCATCATTACTACAGTCT
>SCHK01358049.1:0-11022 GCA_004124795.1 Poropuntius huangchuchieni
AAGTGGAATTAGTGACAATATTTTACGATTACTCTGAGTAACGAATCTTATTTTTTAAACGCAGCAATAAATCATTGTGTATTTGTTCCTTATAACAAAGGAACAACAATGATGCAAGGAAACTGATAGCCAATTATACATGTATAGTCTGTATAGAAAGAGCATCCTTTAGCATTGACATAGAAACTGGTCATTGCCTATTACTCTACAGCGTAGAAAAGATCAAAACCAAACCTGAGTTTCTTCTGACCCAGATTGAGCTCCATATATTTATATTTCTGATACTGTTCATCCAGCTTCCTCAGCACGGCGTCTGCTGTGTCATTGCCCGGCTGCTTCATGAATGCATCCACATCTTCCTACAGAACCACAGTTACAGTTCACATCTCATTAACAACATCTTATGAGCTTCTTTAATGAATTACATCCTATGAAGTACTGATTAATCGTGTGTTATCAGTCACCCAAAGCCCACTGCACCTTCAAGACATGAGCAAGCAAAGCCTGCAGCCTTATAAGGAGAAGAGCAGGGCGCTTTCTACTTAAGAAAGCCGTTAAACACCAACACACCGCTTTCACGGGAAACTATCGACAGTACGGACGTGAAAATTAATTACATGTCATATTCCCACTGACCACAAATATTGCTTCGGGGATCCCGAGGTGTTTTTTCTTATTTGCAGCTCCTGCATTGCCACTCTCTATGGTCGTCGCCATTTTGGAGAGACTCACGGCTCTTCCTCTTCACGCACGCGCCCGCTGCTCTTACGCACGAGAGCTGCCTGCATAATAAAAGTAACGGCATCTGTCTCTAACGGTGAGCCGCTGAGGTGTTTTTAGGGCTCACTGATGTTTTAATTGGGTCATTGTCTGATTAAATGTGTTTGAAAATGTTCTTTAAGTTCAAATTCAGCACCTTAGTCATGGTGGACTTATGTTTTGTAGGCTTCGCCGCTTAACAAATCGACCAGCAGATGTCAGTGTCGCCCAAACGACCCACAGAAAGAGCACGAGGCGCTGGCCGTGACGTGTGCTGTTGGTGGTGAGCCAGAAGTGTGATCTCATGCATTCGTTTATGCAAACATTCATTTGAGGATACAGAAGAACATATATCTTTACATGTAATTCGTCTCAGGCTTTTTGGATAGCATTGCAGGACTGGATGGTTGAGAGGGGTGTGGTTGTTGATCATTTCACTTTCACCTTGCGAGTAATGCACTTAATCTAAAATACTTCGGTAAATGTTTTTTTTTTATCTGAAAATTAACATTGGATAATTATGCATATAAAAACAACTACAAAAATAAATAAATAAAAAGTGCTATAAAGCTATTCTAACGTTTTTTTGTTGTTGTTTGTAATTAACCTTACATTTATGAAATGTAAAATATGGTCAAAATAAGCAAATTATTAAATAAAAGTCTGTAAAAGAATAAAAGTCTGTTTATCTGTAAAAATAGATTACATAAGAGATACAAATACATAAGAGAGGTCTTGAACATTTTCATTGATCATTTTCTGTATCTCTCACCACAGTAAAACTGAATAAGTATCCTACAATGCTAAAATGAAGTAGATGTGCGTGGTATGTACCGTAGTCAGTGTACACGCCATATATAATTCTTTGCTGAGTTTTTTGGTTGAATCTTTTTAACTTGCTGTTGATTGCTAAGGCAACACTGAAAAAAAACAAACAAACTCATAACCAACAACTCTGGAAAGCATATGTTGTGACAATAACAACAGACTGTACATCTGTCCCTCACAGCCTTATTTTCTTTGCACAAAATGTAATAGAATGTGTACCCTGACTAGTCAATAGTAGTTTCACTAATCAAAAGGCTACTGACTGAGTCAGACAGTGAGCTATGAGAAATACCCTTGAGCTAAGCATGTAACCTCAGGTTACTTCGGGCAGACTGTCCTTGTGTACTCACTTCTGGATAAAAAGGTTTAGCTGAACTGACTATAACCAAGAAAGAGTGTGTTAGACAAACCTGCTTGCCTGAAATATAGTTTGGCTGCTAATACACCGGCTGGAGGTTCTGTTGATAAGGTGACTCAGGAACTGAATGCATGCTGAGGATGATTTGTGGCTGTTGCTTAAATCAGTATCCAGTTAGAGACAAGGGTATACAAGATAGAGTTTATCTGGCTTCATTTAAACCAGAGGTTTTCAATTTTTTTGACCCCAACGCCACCCATTGTCTATTCAGAGCCCCCTCAAATAGGCTAGGATATTTTCATTTATACATTTTCTGTAATGATGAAAAAGCTTTCTTTATGAACAGGAACTAGGAGTGTCAGCAGGAAATTAAAATAATTAACTGCATTTCAGTTTTGTGATTCTGGATTTTTTAAGATCTTAGATACAGGTTTTTATAGATTTTATAGATTTTAATATAATTTAATATAATTTAATTTAATATAATTTAATATAATTTATCATTATAACATCTTATGCTCTCAGCATCCCTTTTAGATGAATACAAGTGGTTCATTGGCTTGTAATCATCGGGGAACCACTATAAGTGCTATACAGCACCTTTGTCTAATGTTGCTATGTAGAACCATAAGAGGAACCCCATTCTCCTCCTTAGATTTTAGATATTACTGCACTCTCATATGTTTGCTACACTTAAAAAAAAATGGTACTATAAAAGCACTAAAAGTGGTTCTTGGCTCATAATTATAGGGGAACCACTTTTGGTGCTATATATACAGAACCTGTGTCAACTGGTACTATGTAGAACCATAAGAGGTGCCATATTGCATTGTATTTCTTCAACAAATATGGTGCTAAACAGCACCAACAGTGGTTCTTTGGCTCGTAAAGAACCTCTAAAGGGGCTTAACAGGTTTTATGTATGGCAGTGGTGCTATATAGCGCCTTAATCACCCCAAAGAAGAACCGCTGAAGAACCATATACAGGAGCTTAACAGGTTCTGTATATGGTAGTCATGCCAAAGAACCGGTGAAGAACCACTGAAGCACCAAGATTTGGTGCTATACAGCACCCAAAGTGGTTCCCCTATATGATTACGAGCCAAAGAACCACTTTTAGTGCTATATAGCACCATTTTTTTTTAGAGTGTATGAAGAAGAATTTACTACAATGGCAAAAGCTGTTTTAAATCACTTTTATGCTTTTCTAACTTAGGAGGTCAAAAGGTCTCGTGTGGGGGCCCTGGAATATTTCCTTATATGGGGGCAAAAAAGCTGAGAACCACGTTATCTTCAGGAAATACACTGTATTTTAAACTTGTTTTTAATCCTTTCTCTAACTAAACTTTGTATGGCAGTGGTGCTATAGCACCTTAAAAAAAAAACAAAAAAAACAAAGAACCCCTGAAGAACCACTGAAGAACCATACTGGGCTTAACAGGTACTTAAGGACATCTCAACCACCCCAAAGAACCACTGAAGAACCAAATATTTTTTTGTGTGTCTTTGTGTAGACTCCCCACTGCTTATATTAAATAAAACTTGTGATGAAGAAAGCTCTGTGTGACACTGTAAATCAGATTTTCATTGATGAGCATGAACATTCAACAGATGTTAAATAAGGACAGGAACAAGGTTACCAGTGACAAACTTATAAAGAATTAAATAAGGGCCTAAAAGACATCTGACTGTACGCTTCGCTGCCAAAAGAACAAACAAGTCCACTATCAGTTTTATATGTCCAACCAGATAAGTTTAGGTCATATTAATGATATTTATTAAGCCAGACTGCGTTATTACCCACTTTATTAGGCTATGATTAAATGTCACTTGCAGGAAACATAAAAAAATAGTTCATTTTTTTACTCATTGCAAACAGTGTGATGGGCCTGTGCTTTGTGAATTGGTGTGCATTTTAGCAAATGAAATTAAGTGTCATCAGCTCAGTCCTTCCCTTTAATAGAACCACAACAAAGAGCATTTCACCTGGACCTCTTCAGATACGTTTGAAAGCACACATACGCCATAAACCCTGGGCAATCACAATGATTAACAGGCCTGTGTTTGGTATCAGTGCGCAGGGCAGTGATTTCAGGCATCGTGTTCGTCAGAACTGCGTCAGAAGCGATGAACTCACTGGAGGGGAGGGGACTGGAGAGGCGTCGCTTGTTAGATAGACTCATAGCGCAGCGAGTATCAGCACTGGGCGGGTGTGAGGAAACCTCTGCGAAAGGGGGAAATCTAGCTTATTCTGTTTATTTTGGAACGACAATAAACAGGCGTTAATTTTTAATCTACTACAAGCATTAAATTATTCAGTCTCGTGTCTCTCTCCGCCTGAAGCGATAGACGGGCGAGTTAAACGCGCGTGAAGAATCGTGAGCGGCAGCGCGAGCTGGAAGCATCTTTTCAGGACCTTGGACAGAGCGCGCGCATACAATGGCACCAGTGACTACAGAAGAAGCACATTTCGGTGAGTAAATTGTTGTTATATATCATTTTCGGAGAACATATGGTATTTGTGCATTTGTGTTAAAAACTGTCTTTGGGAACGTGGCTGAATAACAGTAACGCGGCTTTTCCCTGATGCGCGAGGACAGGCATAATTAGGCGCGTGCTCTATTAGTAGCCTATGACATCACTGGTGTATGAAGATGCTTCAACGCGTTGAGATGTTTGTCAGAAGCTTTCGGTGATAACGTGTTAGTCACAGAAGATTACGTGATTTGTTTTCTGTGGGAAAGACAAAAGGCTGACAGAGCATCTTAGTTAATTCACTGGAGAGGTGCTGCACCCATGAAAACGGAAATTTCCAGATTCACAGACACTACTGCACTACCACATGGTTGTAGCTTTTGTAGCCCAATCGAAATGAACAGTTCTTTGTAAATGTAAATAGCAATCTATGCCATGATTTAAGAGACAGTGACCTCCTGAGACCTCCTGAGTTAGGAAAAAGTGGCATTATTTTTATTTGCATGGTTTTACATTGTTTTAACCGTTAACGTCAACACATGTCAGTGTTTGTGTTGCCTCGGATGCAAAACAATTTATATAATCTCTCTTCTTTTCCTGATTGAAGAATATTTCATAGCATCATTAAGTCTACATTCATCTATTAAATGAGTAAATTATTGGTGTTTTTTCTCAATTTCCTGTTTTATTCATAGCGGAGGTTCCTGTGAGCGTGGCAGTGGTGAGTGTGTTTGGCCTAGTCTTCAGCGTCTCCATCTTTGCATGGATTTGCTGTCAGCGCAAAGCCAACAAGGCTAGTAACAAGACCCCACCCTATAAGTTTGTCCACATGCTGAAGGGAGTTGACATCTACCCTGAGAGCCTGAATGGAAAGAAGAAGTTTGGAGGAGAAAAGACACCAGAAGCTCATGGAAAACAGACCCTCAGTCCCAGCGGTGGGCGGCCAGAGCTCCATCTGGACCTGGAGAAACGAGATCTTAACGGAAACTTCACTTCCAAGCCACCAACCCTCCAACTCAAGGTGCGTAGCTCTCCAGACCTGGACATCCCGTCTCTGCAAGAAGGCTTTGGGTCAGGAGGTAACCAGGAGGCTGGTACTCCAGAAAGCGTTCTGTCCAGTCAGACACCGACACCGGCTGTGGAGAAATCTCAGGACAAAGAAGGTGGCCTGGGGACACTCTACTTTTCGGTTGAGTACAACTTTGAGAAGAAGGCCTTCATGGTTCACATCAAGGAGGCACACGGATTGTCTCCCACGGATGAACAGTCGTTGACCTCTGACCCCTATATCAAGCTGACCTTGCTGCCCGAGAAGAAGCACAAGGTGAAGACACGTGTTTTGAGGAAGACTCTGGACCCAGCCTTCGACGAGACCTTCAGCTTCTATGGAATCCCATATGCACGGGTCTCCCAGCTGGCTTTGCACTTCATGGTGCTGAGTTTCGACCGCTTTTCACGTGACGAAGTGATCGGAGAGACCCTCGTTCCTCTGGCTGACATCGACCTGTCCGAGGGGCGTGTAATCATGAGCCGAGACATTATTAAAAGGAATGTCAGGGTAAGAATAGCTTTAATTATATTTCTTTTGATGAAATTTTCACATATACATAAATATGCATGTCTTTAAATAATAAGAACTATTTATAATAACAATGTATTATACATATAGACAGTCATAGACAGTCAGTAGTTGGTCTTGCTTACTGCGGACAGTCAATGACACACCCAAGTCTGGATAGAGAAACAATTAATGGTGTCTGTTTGTCCACTGGGTCAATAAATAATCTTTGCCATCCATCTTAAGGCCCACAGGTTGTAAATTTTTAATTGACCCACTAATGGACCACACATGACTCAGTGTTTCTGCCTTTAAATACTGACTGCGTTTATTCAGGCTGATAATAAATGAACTAACCTGGTAACAAAGCGTCTACACCGATTTTCTTGTCACATATAATGCACTCCTAAATGCATAAAATGCTTTTTTGAAGACTGAAAGGCCACATGCCATATTAAAATAACAATGAACGGGGCAGAAGTCATAATCTTTGACAAAATCTTGTTTTGGCAACACAATTTCACTGTTGTGTGCATAAGAATTCACTTCGTTTGAGCTGAAAGGAAAGCTATTATCTTTCATTGGTGACTGTGGCTGCATATAGTTAAACACACATAATTATGCCTCGTCGGTTGAGAGACATTCCAAGTCATCGCTGTGGCAGCAGCAGAACCCTGCTGATGTGTTGCCAAGGCAACATGCTGCCGTGTTCACACATAATTGGAGTCATACATTGGTGTTGTGCCAAGGGAATGATTCACAGTCAGTTGCTCGTAACGTTAACGCACTTAGAAGTTGTCTTCTCAAACCTGCCTAAGGTTATTTGCCCAATTGTGAAATGATAAAAAAGAAGGTGTTTTGGGCTTTGTGATGCTGATTGTGTCCAAACCTTGCAAGAACATATAAATAAATGTCTTTGTTCTTTATCTATATCTGTAGAGGAGTGCTGGTCGAGGAGAGCTACTTCTGTCCCTGTGTTATCAGTCGACCACCAGTACTCTGACTGTGGTGGTACTGAAAGCCCGCCACCTGCCCAAGACTGACTCCAATGGACCCTCAGGTGAGGTCAAAGAACGGGTCAGAAAGAAGCTGTCATGCACCATGGTTAATGTGTGTGTATATATACAAATAGAGAGAGAGATAGAGAGATTTCAGACATTTCGAGAACTGAATGATTTTTGGAAAAAATACTTATTGGCAGAACAAAAATAATTATAATTGCAGTTTACATTTTGATTGTATGTTTTTATTAAAGTTAGACTGTTTTAATATATCAATAGTGATATTAATGTTAATTATATAATTTAAATAATACAGGTCATTCTGTGGGCAAAATTTGCTAAGGACCCCTAGTGGACCCTTGGTTGAGAAGCATTAATCTAGAACATTTTATATATGTAATATTAGTACCAGTACTATTTTAGCATCACTGAGATGCTGTTATAGTTTTTATTAATATTTTTACTTTTTTCCATTTTAATGTATTTTTATATATATATATAGATAGAGAGAGAGAGAGAGAGAGAGACAAAGACAAAGAAACAACACAAATACAATATATATATATATATATATATATATATATATATATATAAAATTTAAATATATTTCTTAATATATTTTATTTAACTTTTCATTTATTTCATTTCAAATAACATGTTGATTTTTTATGGTTTTAGTCAACCATAATAACCATGATCAACACCTCCTAAGTTGTATTATCCGTGATCGACTGAAGTATTGATTTCCGTCTCACTCTGTTACTTCTCTTCCTCCCGTCTTTTTTAGACCCTTACGTGAAGGTGAACCTGTTCCAGGGGAAGAAGCGAGTGTGTAAGAAGAAGACGCATGTCAAAAAGTGCTCCCCCAACCCCGTCTTCAACGAGCTCTTCGTTTTCGACCTGCCCTCGGAAGACGGCCTGCGAGACACCAGCGTGGAGCTCCTCCTGCTGGACTCCGACAGAACGTCCCGCACACCTGTCATCGGCCGGCTCCTCCTGGGCACCTCCTCCCCCGGCACCGCCGGCGAGCACTGGCGTGAGATCTGCGACCACCCGCGCCGACAGATCGCTAAGTGGCACGCGCTGTCCGAAGACTAGCTCTGTCGGTTGCATTGCCGACAGATGCCCAGGAACTGTCATTGGAAATTCATGGTTGAGTGGGCAGGATTTGAACTGTGGACTTGTCGCGAGTAATGTCCTCTGTCAATCAACTGATCTCAGTCATATCATTGGGGTGGGGCTTCTTCTAAAGGGGGAGGCGGCAGCTGAACCCAGCCAATTAATGATTCCAAAGACTGTCTCAGATGCCCGATCCCGCTTTTTCTTCATGCTTCATTCGAAACCTGATCGATCACCACTTTGTGCAGTACCGAATGTCATGTTGCTATTGCTGTTCTTCTCTACTCACTGTTAATACTACTCCATTATGCGATAAAATTAAAGAAAATCCTGGTAATGTGATGCTGATGCTGATGTAAATTAACTGAATGATCTGTTTATTTTTTAAGAGATGCTTTTATCTTTTGTTTATTCAGATGTTAAAATTCATTTATTCTCTTCCTTTTATACTTGATTTCTCGACTTTGGTTCGTTTTTGTGTTTTCTGCCTGACGTTTTTGTAAGTTAACATGGTGTGGAAGCAGCCTAAATTAGGCACGAACTAGCAGAGACTGATGTGTTAGCGCAGGACGACTGCACGAACTGAACAGGACCGCATGCAGTGTGTGAATGCGAGTGTGTGCGTGAGTGTGTGTGTGTGTGTGTGTATGTATGTAAATGTGTATGTGTGTGTTAGTTCAGTTCCAGTGGAGTGCGAGACAGAATGTTGTTCTCTTCACTGTGAGCACAACGGTGGAAGTGATGTATATGTGTATTACTATAAAACATACAGTTCTGAGAAAGAAATACAGTATGTCTCCAATGTCATTTAGTTAATCTAAATTCATTCCATCTGATGGAGCAATATTCGTTTTAATGCTATTTACTGTGATGGGCAGGAAGTCTGAGTCAGTGGTTTTACGTCACAGTCAAATCAATACTAGTGATTAGCATTAGAGGGAAAGGCAGATGAAGTAATGTACATATATCTAATGTCCATAAAATTTTCTGACATTTTTAAATGAATTAATACTTTTATTCAGCAAGAATGCATTACATTGATGAAAAGGAATGCTACTCAATATTTCTATTTCAAATAAATGCAGTTCTTTTAAACTTTCTAAGCATCAAAGAATCCTGTAAAACGTTTTATATTAATATTAAGCAGCACAACCACTGATAATAAGAAGACTAAGTTTCTTAAGCACCAAATCAGCATATCAGAAGGATTTTAGCTTTGCATCACAGGAATAAATTAGCATTTCTCGATATGCATATAAATGATTACTTTAAATTGTAATATTATTCATTTATTATATTATCTTGGCATCAGGAAGAACTCTATGCTCACAAAACCTGTGGGTGGGTTGCCAAGGCTTGGAATATCAAGAAGGGCCTGAATGTTCTGTTTCTCTTGGATCGGTGGCAAAATGAGCTAAAGCTCTATTCCTAGCCATCAACGTCAGTCCACTGCGCACAACACTGATGTGTCAGTGCTCCAGGTTTGTAAAAGCATGTGTTAGTACCAACGTGAACACCCACTTTTACCATAAATACTTGATTGCCTCATAAGCGGTTCACACACAACCTTGTGAGACTGGAAAGTGACAAAAAAAGCTAAGAGTCACTCAAAAATGACACACATACATGCAAATAAAGATGCAAAGAGGCAGTTAGGTTTCTCAAATTCAGTCAAACTTATCTACAAGATGCATTTAAAGTATTGAAGATTGATAATTAAAAAGAACTTTGGAAAGCAAAAGAAATGTACAGATATACACATACACAAACGTTTGTATGCATGTGACAGTTAAAGAAAATGTCATGCTGAGGCTAGAAGAGAAACATTAAAAAATCACAAAGTGACAGGAATTGTGTGTGCTGTGCTGTGTTGTGCATGCAAATGTATAAGATGACTGAGGTTCTGACGTCAGGTAATATGATGCGTCATCTGGCGTCTCTCCAGTTATACATCAGAGAATAGGTCAGCATAAAGAGCACCGGGCAATGGTCAAACCACACACACACCGACCCATCAGACACATCTGCCTTCACACCTGTCTGCACAAAAAGAGAAAGATGTCAAAGAGAGCTTGGACTCTATCATCAGTTTCTGCACACCTGAGAAACTGATCCTCTCAGTCATCTGCTGTGTGGTCTACTGTATAGAAAGCTGTAAGGCCGCAACTACATCTAAAAAACCCCACACAGAAATCATCTGAATCACTGTATAGGTAGATAGTTTGGAATTTGCACATTTTGTTAAACTAACAATGTTATACTTTAAGTATAAAACTGTGCTTTTGGTATACTAAACTGGTATAACTAAAGTCTGCTAAATTGGAACAAATTTTGTGCTTAATGCAATTTAATTGTACAGAAGTAGTGATGAGGTCCAAACTAAAGATATACTTAAAGGGATAGTTCACCCAAAAATGAAAATTTGATGTTTATCAGCTTACCCCCAGGGCATCCAAGATGTAGCTGACTTTGTTTCTTCAGTAGAAGTGAAATGATGATTTTTAACCCCAACTGTTGCAGTCTGTCAGTCATATAATGCAAGTCAATGGTAACTTGATCTATGAGAGTAAAAAAAGCATGCACAGACAAATACAAATTAAATCCTGCGGCTCGTGACGACACATTGATGTCCTAAGACACGAAACGAGCGGTTTTTGTGAGAAACCGAACAGTATTTATATAATTTTTTACCTCTGTTAGACTGCAATGTAGAGCTAACCCGATCATCTTTTAGACTGCGATGTGACCCTGGAGCACAATATATATACTATGTATAAATATACTATATTTGTAGCAATAGCCAACAATACAATGTACAGGTCAGTGTACAATCATTAGGATATTAGGTAAAGATCATGTTCCATTGAAGATATTTTGTAAATGTTCTACCATAAATATATCAAAATGTAATTTTTGATTAGTAA
>SCHK01358106.1:0-16959 GCA_004124795.1 Poropuntius huangchuchieni
TGTTAGCACACATTGCTATTTTTGTGGTGAACAATTAATCCATGCAAGCCAATCCATAAAAATGAAATGAAAAAAATTGGTTTGCCTTCGTAATCTTTCATTTTAATCTGAGAATGCTCCTCCCCTCTAAAACGACAGGCCTTCTCTGATGACGTCTGTTTGATGGCTTGGGCATAAGCATGACATTCTTAACCACGCCCCCTCCAACTGTCAGTGTTCGTTTCTGAATGAAACGCCTACTTTACTACATCCAATCCCTTCGCATTGGAAAAAACAAGCCACACCCTCTATTTTCCTCATTCAATATTCTGTTTCTCTCTGAAATACGTCACAATACGGAAGTAAAATCGGTTGCAAACTTCCGGTTCACGCGGACTTTAATGGCCAGATTCTGTAAATGTTTTCGACATCATTTTCAAATGCATTCAGAGCAGCTACAAAGAGTTTGTGAGAAGAAGCATGTATTATGAATCAAGACACTCCGAGTAAAAGCAGCTCGCGTTTAAGAACACAGTTCCGCACTTCACTCTAAAACAAGTAGACAATATTTCATTAAAATTTCAATTTACCAATCTCACTGAGCCATATCACAATTTCAGTTTTATTTCAATTAATTGTGCAGTCTTAACTGAATTTATTCCATATTATGTCCTTGAGGTGACAGGGTAAGACATACTGACCCCTACTGAAGTTTACATTTTTGTGATCAAATAGTTCTTTTATTTTGAAACCAGCATTTAAGTCAGCACTGTAAAAGGGAAGTAGTTGATGACTTTTAAACTTGCATGACTGCACTTCTGGATTCACCCCAGAGTAAGACAACTCAACAAACCTGTTAAAAGTACCTATAATCAGCAGTTTTGTACAGTAAATGTCTGATCTTAATGCAGCCAATAAACCATTCTGGGCAAATTAAATGCAGTTAACTGAAGGCAGCATGGTGCCTTCCAGCAAGTCAAGATTAAGGAAGTACAACAGAACTATTCTCAGCAACACCATGGGGTATTTTGAACCGTTAAACTTTCTTAACTAAACTACAATCAGATCTTTTGGTTTCTCCATCAACTCAAGACATAAACAAGATCTTCAAAGTGAACCTTTTTTAAGCTTCTCAAACTTTTCAGCCCACAAAATTTGATAAACGCCTGTTCATACATAGACATACACACACACAAAATCTAACCATACATCCTGTCACATCAGTATGCATAAATAACCCACAGGTAACAGATCAGATATGATCATAATTTGAGGACTTGGGCTTTACAGCTATGAGTAAATATGCTTTTTAAAGCATTTTGCCTTTTGCAGTATAGCTTAAAATCAAATTCTCATGCTAACAATGTCAAAACATCATCCAGCATCTGTACTGTACATGAAATCAGTGACTTTGCCTTAAATTCACAGAAACGTCAGTGTGCCCGCCTGTTAATCTGAATTAAATCTTTTGTTTTAAACCTATAAGGAACTTAAAGCATGTAGTGCTTAGTGTTATAGCTCAAACATCTCGCACTGTAATAAGCCTCAGATTATCTCTGACCAAACAACATGTTCAGACTACTGAAGGGTAAAGTTCACAGCCTATGGCTTTACATAAGGTTTACTGGAATGTTTTGGAATCTAGCCCAACCAATGCACTGTGTGCTCAAAAGACATCTCAATAAGCTGTGTTCAGGAACCAGGTCAATCACTATTTTCAGGTACTTGGTTGTGCTGAAGACATAAGCCAATTTACTAATCACAGCTGGATCTGTTCTATGGATTACAACTTTCTGTGTCTGTTTAAAGTTGTTTTGATGGCAAGGGGTGGGAATTCTAGGCACCTCACGATTCAATTCAATTGTGACCTGAGAGTCACAATTTGATTCCAAATTCTTCATTTGCTGATAAATAGTTGATACTGACAATAAAGTGGGGGGGGGCAAAGGCCAATTATTAAATATCAGTAACTGAACCAATATATTAAATGTGCAATTCAGGTATAAAAAAAAATATGGAATTTGTGCAACCAAAAATACCTATATAAGAAAATAACAAGAGAAACAAAAAAGTCTGCATAACGTTAGACTAATAACTTAAAAAAAATTCACAGACAGAAAAGGAAATATGCACTCTTTCAATCACCTATGGCAAATTATAATATTAAAACAATAAATGCACCCTTTGAGCTATTTTTCCAGTGTTGCTCATATATCAAACCAAAATGTTCAATTAATTTCTAATTCCTTTTTTTTGTTTTTTAAAAATGTGACGCAGAAGTGATTCAGCTTCCAATGATGTATTGGACTTTGTGATGAGCCTTGAATATAAGCAATGATCAATTTAACAACGCTCTCTATGAAAATTGACCTAAAACTGTCAACAGCTTTTAAGACAGGAGGGATTCAAACAGATAATTCTCAGATTTTTGGATATGCAAACATTAAACCTCACATGAATTTCTGCTAACTGGTAGTTACAGATATACCATACATGTCTACGCTTTGTTAAGACCACTTAATAGTACATAATCTTTGGTGAATAACTGCATATAACAAAGCAAAAATCACAGACTAGCTTTTCCCTCATCATTACACTGCACAACATTTCAGTTTGACCCTGCTGTCTGTCTTGCTGACACTGCTTGGCCATATGTCTGCACCCATCATTACAGACATGACGAAGGTAGCACAATATCAACAACCTCTACTTTGACAACTAAGACAGACTTGCATAAGCACAGACTGCTTCTTGGACGGACAAAAATCATATTATTACATATTATTATTATTACATAAGATTCATTAAAAGCATCTTCAAGAGACACATCGCATTTACAATGTTTGCTTAAAAATAAGCTTTGCACAAAATCACAGCACACGTGCTGAGGTTGACGGCAGAGTAATGACTAGAATGCAGAAACAAAATCAACTCAAAGTCTAACAGAATAAAACTTTAAAGAGTTGACTTGACTTGTCCATTAATAATATATCATTGTTCTGAAGAAAGGCTATCTATTTTGACTTTATTAGAAAAAAAAGACCAATTGTATTTAATGTGAGCATCAAGTAAAGAAGTTGAAGTATTAAACAAAGCTGATAAAGACGGTTATTTTGAACCACTAACCTTTCACGTCTAAAAATCCTGGTTGGACTGTAGCACCAAAGGTAAGAAATAAAGCTAAATGAAGGAATGCACCATGACAACATCTGTTGCCTTAATTCTGAAAACATACACATGTTCAGCAAATGCTCTGAGATAGGCAGAGGTTTGTTTGTTTTTTAATACTGATATTCACAAATTTCTACTCATTTTGTTTTTGGTTCTTCAGCGTCAGGTCTACCAATAAACGTCTCTCTAGAGAATAGCTTCCAACATCACCACTATATTCAATAGGAAATAACAAGTGGTAACAAGTAAAATGGTTAATGTTCATATTAAACAATACATTTCAAATATATATGAATAATAATTATTAGTAATTATTAGTAACAATAATACATTTAAAATAATTAAAATATTTATAACACATAACATTTTTATTAATGCAGTCCAATTATTATTTCTGCACCGAAAAGCAGAAATGAACATTTTAGAATTGGTTCTCCTTCTGCATATCAGGTGTCAGACACTCAAACGTTGAAAATAATTTTTTTTTTAGTATCCATACATAAACGCATGCATGAATGTATACAGAGAGAGAGAGAGAGAGAGAGAGAGAGATCAGTCTCTGGTTTCAAGAACTTTGCACAAAGTCACACAGTCCAAAAAGGTATGAACAGACAAAGCTACATTTACAAGAGGAGTACATTAAAATACATTCATGAATGTATGACAGCATCCATCTTCACAAATACAAACGCCCAACACCAGTGCTCTTTTTAAAAGTGCAGGTGTGAATCAAACAGCCATATGAATGCAGAAGTGAAACTGTGATGATAGAATATATGAAACATTTCTGAGGACCTCATCTTAACAAAACTGTTAAATTAATGCTCAGTGTGAGGTTATACAAAAACATACATAAATAGTATGTATATGTATATCTTTATATATTTTGTTGGGGAAGCAAAAAATGTTTAGGAAGGAAAACTATCAGACTAGGGCTGCTTCCTTAATTCATGGTTTAACAGCAACTAAATAAAAGTTTCATAAGGCCTCTGCTGCAAATATGTTTGTATCCACGCGTTTTATTTCATTTCATCCTGATCGTGCAGAGCTGCATGCTGTGTATAATATTACCCATGGCACGTTGATCAAGTATTTCCCAACCACTAAAACTTGTAACTAGTTAACTTATGTGACCTTAAATCTAATGCAACTCCAAATATTCTCGCTGACAAGCGATTTGAGAGAAGAAAATCTGCTACTCCTCAATTTTCCCATCACTATGACTGATACCACGCTGTGTAGCAAGGAACAGGGTTGGGTGGTTTTCACTTTGTAGTTTCGATGAGTCACCGAGCACTGGCTGTCACACAGGCGAAGTTAATAGTAAAACTTATGTTTTATCAGATCAAAAACGCAAAGGTTTAAACCAGATTGGTTTACGGTACTTTGTCATGTATCTCTAAATTAAACGTTTCTGGTTTTCTTGTTTTGACACCGACAACTAGACTAAAAGACTAGATACTTTCACAGAGTTTGCACAATAACTTGGTACTGGCTGGCTAAAACGAGTTATGAATTAGAAGAACATATCTAAATAGCAAACTACATATGTTGATGTTGTGGGTTAGGGTTAGTTTTACATTTCATCGTTGACAAAGTTTTTCCTCACGTTAGCATGCTACAAGCTAACAAGGCGCTTGGACCGTCCCATAGCGCACGAACAGTTCCTTAACTTCTTCCTACAGTTTTCAAACTTACCTGACTGAAAAACATCTCACTTACACCACTGTAGCAAAATAATAAAACGAACCACGATAAACATGTAGTAGTTAAATAATTACAACGCAAACTTGCTCTGACAGGCGCGAATGGAAACCAGCGCTTGGTAAATTTAGACGCAGGCACGCGCGCACTTACCGATCAACGGCCGTAGACGCGAAGCCACAATCTCCGGTAAGTTTTGCAACGGGGCAAAATATTTAAATTCCAAATTCAAAAAGCATCAGATGGAACTTCTTTTGCCACTTTCCCGGGCAGCCAAACTCGGAAACTGCACTTTCAATATGGCTGAGGGCAGGAGCAGGGAATGTAAGCGTCACTAGCGTGACTCTGGGTCGGGGTGGTGTGGGAGAAGGGGCAGGGACTAATCTGGATGAACACTGATCCTTGTATTTACCGGAGACTAGTGTTCATGTAGTGCCTTTCGCTTTTCCTTCTCGCTGGAAACATGCACTTACATGTTTCTTGGAAATAAACCATAGACTTATAACCGCCTTTATAACTGCCTGAGTCATGTGTATGGTTATCAGCAGGTATAATAACCCAACTGAGTTGGAGTAGTTATAAAGGCATAATCTTGGGTTATTAGGTCAATAATTTAGGTTTGCAGCCAATACAAACGACCTTTGTCTTTTTCAGGTAGGCTATGTTTACACATAGCTATATGCATAACACAACAAGTGGGCTATTCTGCATTTTGCAGTGTTTCACTAATATTCTGTTGTCTTCGGGTTATTTTTGTAGAGGATATGTTATGAATCACATTATCAAATTCGAGGAAGCAGTAACCTTTCACCTTTGGCCTATCAGCATAACTTTAATGAAACCCATCAAAAGACCCCATCCTACCATAAATATGAGCCTCTTATCTAGCTGTTGCCATATTGCTTGTTTTTACTTTTCAAAGAGACTGAAAAGCATAAATGTTGTGTCAAATATTGTATTGTGTGGCACTTCAGGTAAGTAGCCTACTCCAGTAAATTCTAAAAGTGCCAACATGCATTTCTGTTTTCGTAGTACCAAAGAATCCCAAGAATGCTTTCCTGTGTTGTGTGAAGGAAGTGGCCATTGGTGATTCAGCATGTCTATATTAGGCTCACTAACTGTATTTCTTGTTTCTGCAGAGAATAGCCTTGTCATCTAAACATGATAACCGTGCACCACATTAAAACTAAAACTGTAAAGGCTTTTCTGTTTGACAGCAGTTTGGACGTCATGGAGTATCCTGGCTTCTGAGGACCTCTCAGCTCTGTTTTGATTTAAAGAGTTAATTTTTTTATTTTCAGTGTTGCTAATCAGGTTGCAGGTTATTTCTTGTTTGATCCGAATAGATGGCAATATTTTAACTTCATATTATTAATTAATATTATTCATATAATTAACATAAATATTATATTAAGTATGTTTTAAAACATATAACTCTAATACATATGACACATGTAAATATTTTTAATACAATATGCTATTTTATAGCCTATTGCTTTATTCTACTTTCTGGTTAGAAATTGTGAGACGAATGTTAAAATAACTCTCTGCTGCCCCCAGGTGCCTGTATGTGTGCACACAAAGACGCACAAAAAGGATACAGACAACTGCATTTTTTTCTTTCATCGGGTATGTTAGCTCTGACTTTGTTCTTTGCATGTAGTCGCTTGTCAATGATACACACAATTGCTTTTTGAACATGTTTCTGTGTTCTTATAACGGAGCCACTGGCTGATTACTCGTGATTGATCATTTTATAGCTTCTCAAACGATTATGCCTGCATAGTAATTGAGGGAAAAGTAAACAATAGCCACTGGGGAATCCAGTGACTGCAGCAGCGCACGTCAGACTGGCATCAGTCCTCGCGCTCTAGGCTGTTCGTGCACACGCGTAATGTAAAGAGCAGTCAGAGACAGGGGCTTGTAGTGGACATTTCCCCATTTCTCCAAATGCGTAACTAGTGCAAAGTTTGTCAAGGGGGTTGCTTATAAAATAAAATAAATAAATAAAAAGACTCGTACAGAACATTTTCTCAGATGTGCTGGAAGACGCCGAGAAGTTGAAAATATGGATTTTCATTTTAAGGTAGGCTACGTCCATTACATTTCTGCTATATTTTCTGCTATATGATATCACATATCTATGTAGTAATTGGTACCTCAAATGGTTTTCCTTTAGCCATTTGCTCTAATATTAAGATGTTTTCTGACATTTCCCAGCGTAATTTTATGAGTGTCTTTGAGTTATAGGGTGGCTTTTGAAACGTGGTTTTAAATGAAAATTTTCATGATTTTAAACATACTCTGAGCCAAATATTCAAACTAAATGCATAACATGTATTTAAAACAGCTGAGATCATTTTATCCATGAAATGTTAACATGCTGAAAAGAAATTATATATATATTTTTAATTTTATGGAATTGTTATTTTAAAAATAGCTAGTTACAATGGGTTGATAAAAATGATCCATAACTTCTACTACAGTCCGTTCTAGTGAAAGGTGCACTAAAATCAGAAAATCAACAAAAAAATCCAGACTGAAAAATACAATTACTAGCTTGTATGATTTCAGTTACAGTGTGCATTGTTGCTAATACTACTTTTTTCGATTTGCCCAAAATGTCATTTATTGCTAGTTATCGCAACTGGTCTCAGTATTTCAGGGTTGACATCTTTTGGTACAAATATTAACAAGACACCATTTTCGTGGAATATCCTTTTGCTGAGAAAGTGTGACCATTATTCACAACGTCATACTCATTATTTTATCATTGCTCTTGGCAGGAGTGAATTTCTCAATTTGGACAGACCACCATGCGCAGGTTGCCGTGCCTTGCCTCCGAGCCAAAAGGAGAAATACCACTGTGCTACTGACAGGAATTTTACGCGCAGCTGAACAAGAATGCCAGAGGAGCTCGCAAACTGCAGTGTGTGTTGCTGTACCACGACCAATAAGATACTCATGGTGGTCTTCATGATATCACTGATACTTGCCATACTCTTCGGAAACCTCCTGACATTAGCAGTGGTCGTTGGAACTAAACACTTCCACACTCCACAGGGATATTTAAAAGCCTCACTGGCCGTGGCAGACCTGGCTGTGGGAATTTTTGTGGTGCCCGTCTCCGTTTACGCAGAAATATCTCTCATGATCCACAATTCAATGCCAGAGTGGACAGCGCGCAATTCCCAAACCACAGCTCTCCACCCGTGCAATTTCATCGGACCTGTGTTTGCGGGATGCACTTTAGTTTCCATTACAACAATTTTCCTCCTCACCATTGAAAGAAGCATTGCCGTTTTGAGGCCACTGCACAAGGAATCAGTCATAACTAAAAAAAGAACAAGCATACTAATATTCTTTTCCTGGATGGGCAGTTTTTTCCTGGCAATATCTCCATTGGTTTTCAGCGATGAAATCGCGCTGGAGTACAATCCTTGCAGCCGCATGTGCAATTACGCGCTTGGAAGCGCAGACTTTCCTTCCCAAGCTTGGAAAATTCTCTTACTCTTCCCTGCCTTTGACTTTACGCTGCTTGGAGGCACTGTTGTCATCAATATCATTTCCCTCACCACGATCCGCCAGCATTCAAAAAGAAGAAAACATCTCGCAGAGAGCGAGAGTCAAAGCTCAACGAAACCAACCTTCTCCGACATCAAGGCTGCCAAGACAATAGGCACTCTGACGTTGGCTTTCACCGCTTCTTTCACTCCCATCGCCGTTTTTGTAGTTGGAAATGTGCTGGGAAACGAATGGTGCAATTTTGCGTTTTTTGCCTTTTGGATTTTGACCTCGAACAGCTGCTGTAATGTTATTATATATGGCGCGAGAGACCAGAAGTTTAGAAGTCGCGCGTATCAGCTGCTCATGTCAGCTCAGTTGAACACTGCGCCTAAAAAGACTGAGTATGAAAACACTGTAAATGGAGGGAAAGACAATGAGGAAATAGTCAAGCAAACCTAATTAATGATATCACTGGGCAGTAGCCCGATTTAGGTGGTGCTTACTGTATTTATTACAGACCCCTGGTTTCTGGCTGGGCATTAGATGGACCAAGCTGGTTAAAATGGCTTATAGCTGGTTTGTTGCTGCTCCAAGGTCTACCAGACCAGCTAGAAACACAGCTGCCAGCTTAACCTGCCAGTTTTTCCAGTCCCCCTGGTTCAACTTGAGGCTAACTGGCTTTTTCCAAGACACATTAAGGATATGGATCATTCCTTGTAATCAGATGTTTTTGATGAAACATCAAGATGCCTATTGATGATGCCAGTGTGATTTAATGCCTTCATAACCACCTGTTAAGTGGCATATGTCACATTTCTCAGGTCACCTCACAACATTGCATGACTAATTGCATTATGTCACAAGATTTCACCTTGTATTTGAATAGATCCATAAACATGGATCATGACAGTCCCACCAAAAAAAGGGAGGGGTCTTCATGGATATTACATGGATGCTCCTGGCAACTTTTTTTTATTGTGGAGAACTGATATTTTGAGACATTGTGTGGCTTTAATAAAATGTGTGTATATGCACTGACAAGAACTGATAATTATGTAAAGGATTAATGTAAACACTTGGGAGTGTTAAAGTACACATTATTATATGGGTTAATTGTTTATTGGCTTATGTCATTTTTTATAATAAAAACTAGGTTAGTGCTAGAAGGCTGTGTCATAAAAGACAAAATAATTTTCTCATCAGTGTATTCATATCAATTGCACAATTTGTTTCTCTTATCACACAAGGGCCAAGACATTATACCAAAAACACCACGGTTGATGTTTATTATTTATTTAGGCCATTATTCTTTTGCACAGTTTTGTACTAAATACAATAAAGTATTCTTCATTAAAATCTATTCAAATTAATGAATTGAATTCCAATCATGTTTTGGGGGATTTTTAAAGTACATCTGACAATGACAGTGCATTTTAAATGTTTATCTTTTAAATTTGCTAAGTAACTTATCCTTTAATATCTAAATAGACTATACTGATTAAAGGTCCATATAAAGGTCCAATAGTCCACCCACAAATTAAAAATCTGTCACATGTTTACACACCCTCAATGATTTACAATCCTATATGACTTTCTTCTGTGGAACTTGAAGATATCTATAACCAGTTTCAGTAACCGTGGGATTCCATAATGGACAAAACTACAAAAGAAGTCAATGTCAATGGGAAAATTGTCTGATTACCAACATTCTCCAAAACATCTTCTATTATGTTCCACAGAAGAAAGTAAGACATGGGACTGAGGGTGGTGATTTTCATTTTGGGGTGGACAATCCCTCTTACTATATCATATTTTATCAAAAATGATGCAATATATCGACCAGCTCAATCTCAGTGCTTTACACGTGCCTTAACAGCTCAAATGGACAACTTACCCGTCAAAACCTCTTATCCCTCTTCGTGCAAATACTGTCACACAGATGTGATGCAACTACACGATGCATCTGAAGATCCAGCAGAGTAGGCAAATGTTAGCCATGTTAATCTTAAGTCAGAATTTTGCTAAGCCGTCTTTAATCTTGTTTCAGAGATTACTGTCTGGTGAATCTCCAATCATTCGTCCCCTCATAGATGTGACAAGCCTGGAGGGTCCAGTTTTGAACCCAGGGGCTGTCCAATTCCCATAAGACCTTGGGAGGAGGGCAGATGGCCTGGCTTTAGCATTTTTTTATTTCAATGTCATTTCAGTAGAGCAATAGCAAGATTGTTATTTATCACAACAAAATATGGCAGCTGCCTTACTCATAGGGCCTCTGGTAAACAATGTGTTTCATTTTTTTTTCACTACACACGTTGTAACAGAGAGAAACCTTCTGGAGAGTGCGTCGATCACGTGTATGTGCAGGAGGACGGGACATATGTGTATGTATGTTTGCCTCACTTTGAGATCATAGAGTATCTAAAATACACTATTCTGTGCCATAAATGTAATTGAATTTAGTGCTGGCATTGTAGCACAATATTTCATCTTAGTCATCCCATATTTTTATCCTAATAGAGTTGACGAAATGCTACATTTCTGGAAGTGTTTGAGCAAAGTGGTTTTCATTAATTCAGAGTTCTTGTTTGTCCATTTGTGCCCTGCAAAACAAGCCAATTTAAACTGACGTTTATAAGGTCATAATGAAGGATGCGTGTCTGGCATCCATAAAAAATATGACCCGGAATTGCCTTCATAAAACTGGCACATCATACTAGGAGGAAGGTCGCATTACTCTAATTTGCCTTTGCTTGTGGCTGTTTGCTTGCATGGAACATGTGAAAGTCACATATGATGTATTGGTGTAATTTGTGACAGTCATTAAAGTATATAAATTAACATTGGGAGAAAAATGTATACATGTATTGTGTGCTGTAAAATGAGCAATGACCAAATCCAACAGCATTTTAAGCAGTCATTTTACTCCTCTTCAGATTCCGTAACTGCTTTATTTGGCAATCAGTACGCCGTTTTTACAGGTCTGTCCGTGCTCGAAGAAAATTACCCTAAATATATCACTTCGGTGGAATTCATGCGAAAATGAGAAATGGCAGGCAAATGTCAGAACAGTTGATCGGAGACACAATACCCCTCATTATACATGGCAGAGATGCAATGCATTCAGTGACTTCATATGCCAGTGATCTAACATGATAATAGTGTCTGAAAGAATAAAAGACCTAAAGTGATGATATTCAGGCTGATTCAGCCTGGAAATAATGTAGATAGACTCAGAGAGTTCATATCTTACTTTTTTATGAAGAAATTATAGGCTTTTGTGTGCTGCATAATTACGTGAAGCATTAAAAATGAAAAAATGTGGTTTTAAGTATCTTTTTAGTGCATTTAAAGTTCCTACAGGCTTAATTTCTTAAGAAAGTTCACCTAAAATTCCACATTTATTTACATTATTCTTCTGTTTTCCGTAACTTCCTCACACAAAAGCTATCATATGACTTCAGAAGACTTCAATCCATTTGAACAACCTTTTGTGATGCTTTTTGTCCTTTTGTAATTTCTTATTCACTTTATTATGTGGAAAAGAGTGGGCAAAATATTAAAAGATTCTCCTTTTGCTGATGAAACTATTCCTTTAAGCTTTTAAAGAGATGGTTCAGCCAAAAAAAAAAAAAAAACAATTCCGAAATTGTATGCTCATCCTCATAACAACACATTGACTTCCAATACATTGTGATTTTTTCAAAATTTGCAGATGAAAAGCTGTGGGAAAACATTTTAGGCTTTTCAGATAGCTCTCACTATCTGTCCTATGATTGCCTGTCTTATGTTTCTTCAGAAAGATAACGGTATTGATGAGAGGTTTTATCTAGCAGATCTGGTGCTATTGCTACTCAAATCTTTGTCCTCTGTGCTCTATAATTCTGTAGTATTCAAATGGCCAACGAGATGCTAGATGCTAATTATAATTTGTTCTTTTCACGTTTGTGTGGTTTTTCAGAGCAGAAAGACTGAGCCAAAAACTGTTCACACAATCAAAGCTGATTCTAACTCCGCTGTTGTTCTTGAAGATCAACAATGAAGTAAATTAGAGGACAAAGAAATGCGTTTTCGTTCATCCACAGTGTCTGATATTCACTTTTAGCCGATATTTCAAAGGGATAAATGGATTTCAACCAATTATATTGGTCTCAATGAAACGATGAGATCACAAACCGTTTGAACAGGGATCTTAGTGGCGGTCAGCGCAGGTATAGATGGGTATTTAAACATTTGGACATGTTTTATAATGACAGGTGTTTAATTTGTTGCCAATTATCTCCTAATTTGATGAATAGTAGTTGTCACTTCATAAATAATAGACATGGTATTTGCCTCGGGTGGAGAAATGAAAAGCAATTTACCTTGGCAACTGAGGCAGTTAATCTCAAGATTCGAATGTGAATACGAGGATCGTGATGGGCCAACAGAAGCTGTCAGTTCCATTTTAGAGGTGCAGTGCAGCAATTAGAAACTGTTTTCAAAATGCATCACATCTCCACTGGCCAGAAAGAACAACCTAAACAAATGAATGTAAACCAGTTCTAACTTTCTGAAAACAACCTCTACATTCTCTACTAGGTAATTCACCCTGAGAGAATTAGATCGAAGAGAATGTCTTGGAAATTACACTTATGAGGCACAAAAATAAAAATATATTAATGAAATCAAGAAAATGTCACAAAAGAGGGAAATGTATGGAAGACCATTTATGCCACAGAATAAAAAAATCATGACGTTTTACCTCACAATTAAGACTTTTGTTGTTTTTTTATAATGCTGACTTTTTTCGTGCAATTCAGAATTTTTAGAGTTTACATCTAACAAATCTCATTTTTTTTCCTCAGAATTCTGGGTTTACATCTTGCAGTTCTGTGTTGTTGTTGTTTTTAATTGTTTCTGCCACAGAATAAAAAATAAACACATTGAAAATTCTGCTATTTTCATACAATTGTGAGTTTATATCTAAATTCTGATTTTTCTTCTGTGTTTATATCTCGAAGAATTTCTCAGAATTGCAAACTTATATTTTTTATTATCATGGAAATTACACTAAAAGAGGTTTCCATAAAAAATTACACAAAATGTGATGCTTAACATCTAAACGTGATGCTATAAATCATTGGATGAGATCCCTAAATTGGCCATAAAGAAGTGTAGAACTCCAGCCCTTCAAAGTACATGTCAAGATCAGAACGTCTCGGCTCACTTTTAATAACAAAAAAAGATTCAGTATGACCTTGACATATCTCAGTGAAGGAGGCAATTATTTGCAAGTTTTTTCATGATAATTACTTTTAATGTGTCTCCTTTCATTTCAGCACCTCCATTCAAAGGGGAAGAACTTAATCACTGACCCACAGCTGACTAGATAAGATTTGGGAACAGAAATTATGTGCTTATCTATGAGAAGTAGACTAACGCGTTCCAGATACATTTTTGTGTTTTACAGCTTTAAAACAAATAATTTAAACCCTATAAGAGCTCGTTAATCATTTGTACGTTTTACCAGATGAATGCTATTAGAATGCATATTATCTATACATATTGTCTAATTATGTTTATATAACTGCATTATGTTTAATGAATGCAAGAATTTTGATAGTCTTGTCACATATGTTATTTCTGAAACTAGATTTGTTTAAAATAACTTAAATTACCCTTAAAGAAAGCATCCTAAACCAGCCTAACCTGGTCTTAGCTGGTCTCTCAGCCTGGCCAAGCTACTTTAGATAGTCAGAAAGCACGTATATTTAGCTGTGAGTACACATATTGCCGGAAAAAAAAACAATGCTTACATATATATTGCTCTCTGTCCTTTATCAAAGCGACTGAATGAGTTAAGCAAAGCAACGCAGAGGACCTCGCTCCCAGCAAAATATTCTCTGCAGTTCAAGAGCAGTCACAAACAGCCAGGAGTTGTTTTCTTGTCGATCAAATAAAAGCTTTTGTGGCAGTGGGAGGACTGTATTTTAAATAAACTCATGATTGTGCCACTAAAAATATGCCACGTTGCGTCACACTTGCAGCGTGAAACAGAATTGTTTGACCTTGCCTATCAGATAGGGCATTTGACACATTCCTCACCTGTAACTATGTAAATTTGTTGTCAATTTGTTGGCAAATATCTTGAATAACTTAATTTATTACAAAATGTTTTCAACAAACCAAGTTGGAAAAATATTTGCTTCAGGTAATGCCACCAACACTATGCAGATACTTTAACAAATTCAAAACAGTTTGACATAGTTTGCACTAAATATGTTTGGAGATATTTGTTGTTGAGACATGTTTTAATTTAAGTTAATGGACTGTTTTGATTGTGGTTATTTTCTGTGAAGCTTGGAAATTGAGTAATCAAACACTTTACTTTCCAACATGAGAAAGGACAGGAAAATTCTAACATTCTGAACGTATAGAAGCTAGATAATTTATTACAACTGCTTGGTTCGTTTGACAGGGAGCTCATCTGAAACAATCGGATGATGATTTAATCAAATTAATTAATAGATCTTCCTCCATGATCGTATATAGAGCTGAAGGGGCAGTATCGGATTCCTCTTTTGTAGGCTGGGGTGAAACACATCAAAGTCTGCTTTCCTCACTCTCTGCAGGTAGTCCTCCAAAACAACCTGAGGGACAGAACACACAGAAGCTCAGAAACTACTTATTTAATTACTTTTGTGCAAGCCTGGAGGGTGATACATTATTAAAAGGACTTAAAAGCATAAAGAAAAATAACTAAAGGCAAAAATGTTACAGCTGGTAATTTTGGAAGTAAGCGGTGACACGACACAACCATGCATTTTTTAAAATATATTAAGAAATAATTTAAATGATCTTGATATTGTTGACTTGAGATACATGAAGTATGCAATTTATCTGGGTTTCTGCATAATAAAAAGTCGCAACAATATATACATAACTGAATT
Source organism: Poropuntius huangchuchieni (assembly GCA_004124795.1). Lineage (NCBI taxonomy): Eukaryota > Metazoa > Chordata > Actinopteri > Cypriniformes > Cyprinidae > Poropuntius > Poropuntius huangchuchieni. The sequence goes on from SCHK01358106.1 coordinate 15,291, forward strand.
ACTTCAATAAAACAATTTTTTATTGTCTTTACTGAACATACACAACAATCTTATTTTCACTAAAACTTCATTTACTTGATTAAAAATACTGTACAAACTGTAGTGAAATATTAGTAAAATATTATTACAATTTAAAATAACAGTATTCTATTTTAAAATACATTAGAATGTAATTTATTCTTGTGATGACAAGCTGAATTTTCAGTGTCACGTGATCCTTCAGAAATCATTATTATTTGGTGATCAGGAAGCATGTCTTACTATTACTTAAACAGTTATGCTGCTTAATATTTTTTGTTAAGATAATATTTTTCCAGGATTCTTGAATGAATAGAAAGTTCAAAACAGCAGCATTTTTTAAAAATAATTTTAATGTTTCTTGTTGAATTGCTGAATAAAAACATTTAATTTCTTTCAAAAAAAGAAAAAGAAAAAAAGTTAACCACATAAAGATTCACAGTACAGAGTGAGAAAAGGCATGTTCAATTCCATAAAATTATTTTTATGCTCACAGTTCACATACTTTTTCACATACGTTTTCCTGTGACTGTGAATGAACCCAAATACAAAGTACAATCCTTAAATGCCAAAGCTTACAGTAAAGTCCTTTCGTGAGAACACAACTACGGTTAACACCAGCCAAAGCAAGTGGAGCGCAATGTGTCACTAAACGGCCTGCAGGGAAACGATGGCTTTAAAGAATGCGAATGACAGTTAAACACAGGGATGTGGAAATGGAAAGTAAGAGCAGAACATTACAGTAATATAAAGTGATATAAAAATGCTTTACAGGCCATTTAGTTCACAGAAAGCATTTCATTGGCCGAAGCAATTGAAACACTGAAGCGTTTCAAACTGGCTGAAATTGGACTGAAAATTACAGACTGCCTCCCTATGCTTTGCCTCGTAATACACTAAGAGTGATTCCCTCAGCTCCTCCGAGGCGGGCTCCCTTTAAGAGAAATGACTGTAAAAGAGTAAAAAAGGCTTAAGATGTGTAATCAGACCATGAGCTGGTAGTGGTGCCTCCAGGGGGCAGGAGTCATGTGGCTCGATGGGGCTCCGCCTCTTTTGGAGGCAGAATGAGGATAAGCCATGAGCTTCTCTGTGTCACATCACATTAGTGAGGAGTAGGGAGGGGAGAGGAGCTGAAAGAGATGAAATTACTCACCGTTTGCAGGAAGGCAGGCATGGCCGCATGTGGAACATTCTCACAGAATGATCTAGCCTGTAAGACAGTGTAATAACACGTCAAGATATCAAATTCTCACAGCTGCGCTATATAGTGCATCACACAAACCTTACTAGGTCAGTCAAATTAGGTCAAACAAACCTGGACACGTCCAGATCATATTTCATCTCTTCATATTTCACCACCAATGTAGAAAATAAAAGCAAATAAATATATACTTTTTTTCCCCAAATCACATTTTTCTTTTTTCTTTGCACTGACTGTATTTTCATGACAGTCCATAATCATTCTCAATAGTAGTATATGCTTTACATTTTCTGATCTGAATCTGCATAAATGTTGTAGTATTTTATAAAACGTATTGTATTTTAGAAAAATACAGTATTTTACAGTACTTTCTCATGTTTTCATTTTATTAATACCGTGATTTTTTTACTGTACAGTGGATATAAAAAGTCTACACACCCGTTAAAATGC
>SCHK01358174.1:0-13723 GCA_004124795.1 Poropuntius huangchuchieni
TGGTGAGCATGAAGCAACTTCCGTCTGCTCTATTTTTTTTTAATTTTTTTAAATCACCAGTCTGTGTTGTTCGTTGGTTCCTTCATCAGACATTGTTGTCTTTGTTTTTCACCATGTTCACAGCATTTTTAAGACAGTGGGTCTCATTCATTAATAATTGTGTGGATTGTTTCCTATTTGTACACAGCTCTAACAAAAAAATTCAACCTTACTGACATGAACTTGCTCTTAAACTTAATGTTAATGAATCTGGAGTATTCTAAATGAGCTTCTGTGTGCCAGAGGTTTGTTATTTGCATAAAACCTGCCAAAATCATCTCCATATAAGGGCTTTCACACAACCTTTCCTTCACTGCCTTCCGTCACTCTCAGCAAACATGACACTTTCTAAAGATGTGCGCTCCTCAAAACAAGTTCATACACAATAAACACCTTTTAAACAGACCCAGATTACAGTTATACATGTGTGCATCTGCGTTGTTATACAGAGAAACCTCACAGCTCAAGCTATTATGCAGCTTTTTTTGCTCTTTCACTTTATATGATGAAAATTTATAACATCTAAGTCTTATTTTGATTAGGCGATATGATTAGAGGATGTGATTTTTTCCTACTTTCATAAATTATGGTAAATTTATAGTAAATGTATGGCAAATTTGTCTGGCAAGTCATGATTTGTTAGTGAAAATGAGTGTAAGCAGATGGTATTTCAGATTTCTAGTCTCGCACGAATAAAGAGGTTATTTTATTTTCATGAAGAATCTAGTCAGCTCTCTAATAATCACAAGCATAGTTATGTAAAAGACAACCGAAATCATCATGGGCAATCAAATGNATATTTTCATGAACAATCTAGTCAGCTCTCTAATAATCACAAGCATAATTATGTAAAAGACAACCGAAATCATCATGGGCAATCAAATGGCCTAAAATTATGCCCAATATTTTAAGTACAATTACGAACTTCCAAGTAATGTCTGTTTGCATATTTACCAAATTTACTCCTACACAGGTGAACAAGACAAAACAGTCTGTACTTTTTACACTTGTGAGTTACAAGATTACATAAGGACTTGCATTCATTTGAATGCATGAATGTGATGCTGGCACACTTACCTCCCGTACAGCATTGCAGAACTCACTCTGCAAAACCCTCTGCAGTGCCTGCAGCTTCTGGGGAGGCACTTCCCCTGTTCTCTGGAGTTTGTCCAGCAGCTCAATGGCACGAGATATGTCTGGAAAAGAACATATGCAAAACAATGAGGGCAAGACCGAGGCCATGGACACCATTTACATCATTCAATCTGAAGATGTTGTCTTTGGCGAAACATCTATGCCTAATAAATAACATTACATGCTCAAGTAAATATTTCAGAACGTAAATTCTCTCTCCTTTTTTTCAGATGATGCAAATAATTACTATTATTATTATCATCAAATTTCTCTACAACTAAGAAGGAACACAGTTTGTTAATCAATCTGGAAAATAAAAACTCCTGTACGAAAGACATTTTTGGTTCTCAGCTTCAGTCACAGTAGTAACTTAGGTTTCCTCATTCTGCAAATATTTTTAATCTCATATTTGTACGTACTGTTAAAGACACGAATATCAAAAGAGATGCAAAGACTCTGATCATAACAAATCAGCGCTTTTGCTAGTCGACTAGCCAACGCTCACTCCTCACAATTTAAAGCCCCATAAACTGTCAGTGGGACTACAAATAAGATGCTGGCTGTCAGTATGTCGCTAAAAGACTGTACTAAACCAGCAGAAGCAATCAAACACGCTGATCTCTAATATTAACGCTGCCCTGGAGTGACCATGCTAACAGTGCACACAAAAGATTACCGCTCCTGACAGCTAGCCTGGTGTTTTGCTTTCATTGAACGTAAACACGCCGCTTTAAAGACAGAAAAAAGATTCAGACTTCACATTTTATACACTTTCGTAGACGTCGTGGAATTTATTGAATATTACCAATGATCTGATACAATGAATGGCAGCTAGCTCGCTGTCGTCCACTAATCCATCCTCATGAAGTGACAGCGGGATGTTAAGAGCAAAAAGCGTGATTTACACAACCTTCCGAGCATTACATTTAACAGAAAGCGTTTCGGTTAGCGGCTTACCTCTTTCCAGACGCACAGGTTCTCCTAAAGAGGCCATTTTAGCCCTGAATATTGAGTTTGCGTTTGGCGAAAGCTCCAGACTTGCGTCTCGGCTGCTGTGTTTGTGGCTGTTAGCTAGCTGAGCTTAAGCGCTGTGGCTAATGCAAAGAGATTAAAGGGCGAGTCAAGAGCATCATTGCTGCGCTGCTTCTGTGCAGACACTTTGCATACCATAACAAACACGATTTTATTATGAGCAGTTCGAGGAAATATCACTTTATAGTATTATATATGTGGAATATGTAATATATTTAAGCATAAAGTACTTCAAGTCGTGATATTTTGTAAATATAATTACAGGGTACTGTTTGGCACGACTACAGTTGAATTTCTGTAATCTTTTTATAGAAGTTTTACTTTATAATATTAGGTGGAAATATTCATGTAAATACTTTTTATTTTTTATTTTTTTAAATCATTTGGTGTCTTCCCTTTTGGTAGAAGATACAGTCCCTAGTGAGCTGTGCCATCCAATAAAATAATGATCTCGTTTTCTGAATAGGTTTTACATTATGTGCTTTTATCATTAATTCTGTGTAACAAATGTACAGATAAAAAAAGAAAACATTTAATTTCTCTGTTTTTAATTAGTAATGATAATTAAAAAAAACACTTTTTTATTATTAAAGAGCAATTTTTAAAGAGGATTCATCTACATACGTGCCTCGGAATATGCAAAATCAAAATGCACACTCATCAAGCAAAAGAAAATTTTAACTGTAATTAATTTACTTAATTGATTTTGGCATTATCATTGGATGCTGTTAGTTTTTTTTTACTCTTTTGTTCTCATATTTTATCACAGCCACAAAACAAACTGGACCAGCTTGCTAAAACAGTGATTAAATGAGTTTAGTTGCTGGTATTGTAGAAAGGGAAACAGAGAATAGAATGGCCTACTTCTGTAGCAAATGGGACAGGGCCCTGCTGGGTCTTACCAAGGACTACTTTGAACTGGGGAAAATCTGAACCTCACAAAAATAACTCAGTCATGCAAGATGTTTCTCGGGTAAAATGCACCAGGAGAATGTTTTATTGTCTATTTCCTTATCTAGTCCAGTCACCATTGCTCTAAAAGGCTCAGACTGAGCGTTTTCTTTTTATAAGCATATAATACGTTTTTTTTATAAGTTTTACTCATTACGCAACACTGGTAGATGACTATAGTTTCTGTACCATGATTTTTTTTTGTTGTTTAACCAACATGATGGTGTTTGATTCAGATGTCTGAAAATGGTATGTGTTTGCTGAGAAAGATTCACCCATGATCATTTATTGGGACTTTTTGCCTGAGCATCCTTTCTTTATTGTCCTGTCCATGTACTTATGATGCAGTGAGATACTTACCATAAACAGATGAAACTCGGTGTCCTCCCTTATCTGTGGCAGTGTATCAGTGTCACACAGTTTCTGTTCTGTTGTCTGATAACAGCCTTTGAAGGAAAGCAGGTTTGTGTATAGGTCTGTGTCTGTGTTCAGGTGTATCAGATATCACGTAGAGTGCATTGGAGTGTTGACTCCATTGATCTATCTTTCAGACAAAAGAAAATCCTAATCTCTCAGCGCTAGCGATGACGACCTGTACCCTCTGACTGGACAACATTACATGAGGGACTGGTTTCCATAGAATTTACATGCCAAGTGTACAATAAGTCTTACCTGAGAACTCTTTGGACTGTTTGTTCTTCTGTGGAAGAGAATCATATCTACATTGGATAGATGTGTTCATCTGCATTTGCGAAATTCTTCAAACTAGCTTTTGATCCTCTCGATTTTACTGATATTTATATATGGTGAGAGAACAGGAGGTACTTCAATGGATCTCTATCCCTTTTGAAATCATTTGAATGTAGGATCCAATGTATGTTCGCTGTGAGAGAAGAGGTTCTCTCCAAAGCTTGTGCCAAATTTAGACCTGCAAATGGAGAGCTCAAACTTTATTGACATTGGTTTTGTTTTTCAGTTGCCTATAGTAATTTTATTTCTTCAAATATTTCAATTTAATATTGCAAACAACTTCACAACATACAAAATGAATTATATTAATCCAGAACACATGTCAATGAATAAATTTTATATATATTTTATATATATTTTTTCATCTTGTGGGGATAAAAAAATAAACAGCAAAGCTTTGACAACAGCACCTTGACATAGTATGTATTTCCAACATTACCTTGAGAAGTTGAGGATAGTAAACAGACAGAGTACTGAGAGGAGGAAATCCTGTTACGGTTGAGAATGTAAACGGAATGTTTTGGTCGGAAATCGTTTCCTTGTTTTCCCAAAGTAGACAGTTTCTCAATTCACAATTGAAGCAGCATGCAAGTTTTTTTTTTCTTTTTTTTCCTTGAATGTAATTCTTCCTCACCCCCTCCTCTCCTCATCTCTCAAAATCTTGGCAACGTAAAAAACACAATGTCTCGAGGAATGTGATATAGTAATTTGAACTGGGCGCGAATGACTGATCAGATCTTTTTTTAATTGTTTACAAGATCATGAATATGTTCAATAAATAGACTGTAGTATCACTTTTACTGTATAAACTTCATCTTTTTTACATGCAGTCCATAAAATTTTCATCTGACGGAATAATTTACCCTGTTATGTATTTACACAAATAGATATTTTTTATTTTATGTCTCTTTTTTAGAACTCTCAATAAAATCTATACATTGTGTACACTATCTGCCCCTCTTAATGGTCAATGTGCATACACACGAAGTGTCTATCCGTATAAACCGCCAGCCGATCTTCCTTTTGCTATCCATGGTAAGGGCTCGCACGTAAGACTGGGTTGTCCGGCATTGCGAGTTATAGTGCCGCTTGTCTATTCCTCGGCAGCCCTCCTTTGTGTACCCTAAGGGGTTGCATTTGGTCTCGTAAAAGTATTGCTTCAGCTGACCGTTAGTCACGGGGACCTTCTCCAGGACGGTGACCGTCTGGCCCGACATGTCTATGGCCGTCTTTTTGTCCAGAGCCGTCACCCACTGGCTAATACTGTCACAAACGCTGAGCTCCCCTCGCCGCGCAGGGTCCGAGTGCCGCCGCACGCGCATCGACATGTTGGCGGCGTCCAGGTAGTTTTTGTATTCCTCCAAGAGAAAGAGTAACGGCGGCTCCAAAGGCACTTGGTTGCTGATCATCACCCGCGAGGCGTACATGTCAACGTCCTTCGAGTCAGCCACGGCTGCGGGACCGCCCCCTCCTTGGCCCTGGTCGGCCCCGGGCCCCAGTTGCTGCGTCGCCTCTCCTTCCACCTCAAGCAACTCCTCAATCACCTGCTCGAAAGTGTCCGTGAGCGAGGGCAGCCCGCCCCCACTCTGTGGAGTCCCGTGGCCTCGGCTGCCTGAGGTGACGGCAGCGGCGGCGGCGGCGGCGGCACCCAGGTAGCCCTCGGCCCGATGGCCCCCCTGCACGCCCGGGATCTCTCTCATGGGCGCAGCTCTCATGCAACTGAAGTATGAAATAACCATAGTAACGAACAGGATGGTCATCACTCTTCTAACCTGTTGGAACTGGAGACAGCAAAAGGGGAAAGACAAGAGGGATGAGGGGAGTGAGGAAAAGGGGGGGGGGAGAGAAAACAAAACGTAAAGCAACCATTTTTTTTAACCATACTGTAATAAACAATACGTTAAACACCTTTATTAACGGCCATGTGTTACTGTGCCTAACAAAGCTTCGCAAATCGTTTCTGTAACGCGCTACACAGTACGACACAAACAAAACGTGCCAACTTGTTATTTCTTTGTTTCATTTTTAGTTACCGGCCCGTGGGAGCGCAACTAACACTGCACGCTTTCTCCGTCCCTGCGCACACACCTGCACGTTTGTGCCCCCTTCCCCCACCAGCAAATACAGCGGGCTAAATTCAGAGACCCTGGAGTATCATTAAGAGGACACGGGAGAACTGCTCCCACTCTCCTCCGTCTCTCTCTTCCCCTTCCCTTCCTCCTTCTCGCTCCCTTAGAGGTGTGTGAGTATCAGACAGAACAGATATAGGTGACAAGTCAAAAAATGAAAGAACAGCTTCTATCATCAAGGTTTTTCATGAGTAATTTAATATTGCATTGAATTTGAATATTACTGCAACAACACATAATTGTACTAAAATCATGAAAGGTTCCATTAGAATATTTGAGTTACAGATTAACTTTATATACAGTACTTCCCAAATGTACAACAACATCTAAACTTCTCTGGAATCAGCTGAGCAGGATTCATTTGGAAGAACAAACCCACACAAGTATGGTGATGATTATCTTTCCCACTAAGAGAGCTAAAAACTGAAGGAAACGGAGAGATAAGGAAAGACACAGTAAGAATGCAGAGAATGAACTGAAATGAGTGATTTAAGAAAGATAGACAGAGAAGGAGAGACCCCAGTCAGTCATTCATTCATTCATTCATTCACTCATTCATACCTACACACAAACTGCCATGTTCTAATCAATGACATTTTTCCAGACTACGAAAACAACGCAACTAAATGAAAATTCCAGGAAACCGTGAACCTATCTGATTCCTCCTCTCTCCCTTCCTCTCTGCAGCTTTCTCTTACCTCTCTGAAGTCCCTCTATGAGTCACTGCGATTCATTGCATCCAACGGCATCCCAGTGCATACGAACAGACAGGGGAACATGCATACACAACAACAAAAAATACCCATTACTCTCACTTTTCTAAGGAGAAGGAGAAGGGGAGAGGTAGGGCTGGGGAAAGGGGGGCGGAGGGGGGAGTGCATTTAAAAATATCCAGCACCGCAGCAAGGCTTCGCCAGTTCTCTGTGTGCTGTCCTCCCGATGCCCCACGCAGCCTCAGGAAGAGGCAGAGGGAGGATCCGCTCCCAGAGCAGAAGGCAGTACGGGCCGGTAGGAGAGAAGGAGGGACACGCCCTGTCTAAAAGGCATTTGTTTCATTCTTAATTGGTGTCTGGGGCCACGGCTGCGATTTGCTAGCGCAGCGATGACTACCATGGAGATGTGCTTTCTATAAATAGGCCGGTTGGGAGTCCCACAGTCTCGATTCAGAATATCACAGCCCTCTACTTAATGAGCTCAAAGTCCCCTCGCTCAGTGACGTCGCAGTCCACGAGGGGTGTGTGTGTGAGAGAGCGTGTGAGCACCAACGTATGTGTGTGTGTGTGTGTGTGTGTGTTTTGCTAGGGAGATGAGGTGGGAGCATCTTTAATCTCTCCTCTCAAACGGTCAAAAACAAGCATGGAAAAACCCAGAGCCGAGGATACAGCTGTGGAGGACAGATCAATCTTAATCAAATCAGGCAGCGCGCAAAATGTGTGTACAAGCTGCTTCTGCAGGCATGAAAAGATACTTCAGTCTGTCAGCTTTCCCCGTAATGGAAAAAGCTTCTTACATTGTCAGCAATTACCTCTGCTGAATATAGCGAGGAATTTAAAGTGCCTGCCTGAGGATTATTCAATGATTCTGTCTTATTTCATTCCTCCAGATGTGTCGCGCCTGCATGCGAGGACGGATGGATTATTGTCAGCGTTCCTGCTCTCAAGACAACCTTAATGCGGGTTTACGCACACACAGAGCAGCACAGCCCAGTAACGCCCCAGTTTCAGGATGATCCCAATTAGCAAACATCTGTCGTCTCCCTAATGAGAGAAGTATTTATATATATATTGCAGAGGCTTCTGAATGAAATACCAGCATCAGTCATGCTGGCACCCAAATCCCTTCTGTTACCCTACCTGACAGCAGGTGGAGTACCAATGCCATCTCTCATCCAAATCCTACCGGTAATACATAACCTTAAATATATTACAGAGCTACATGGCTTGGAGGTGTCATGTGAAAGGGCGAAGGTCAGTTACTACTGTTCAGTAGTTGTTGACTACTGAACTTTAGCGCACAGCGCTGACTAAACTGTATCTTTCCCTCCTAATTAGACTAGAGCACCGGTGTGTAGTTGTGTGGCAGGGGGTGGAGGCCGAGAGCACAACAACCCTGATGACGTCTCTCTCTGGTCTCAAAGGGAAAGGGGATGAGAGGAAAAGGGCGGTGGGGCTAGAAGGAGTGGTGCTAGGGGGCAGTGCCACTCATCAGCTCGCAATTGCTTTCCATTTTCCTCTAGGGTCCCTTCTCACCAGGAACAACAAATGATTTTATTTCTAACTCTGCTATTTCCTGTTTCCATCAAGAGAATCAATATGGATTATGCTCTCAATCAACTTCCTGTTAAACGGTAATCTAGACGATGAATCACTTTATTGCTCTGGGACTGAGTTGGCAATAACTGAGACCTTCTGTCTCATTCAAAGCAGCGAGGGAAGACAAGATTACCTTGACGGACATGTTTGTTCTGCTTTTAATATGCGTGCGTTTGAGCTGCACATGATAATGCGATATCAATATCCTGTCATCGTACGGTATGATGTGCAAACATGAGTTATGTTTGTGTACACAGGCAGAACAGGTGTTTTAGATGGGTCACAGAACGTGAGTGGCAATGCGGTTGTAGCCGCCACAAAAAAGAATCCAGTCACGGTTTCAGGTGTGTTTAAATGTCCAAAATAAAAAAGATGACTTTCATGGTTGATGCCGAAATAATCAGTTCAACTGTTAGGTAAACAAAGCTGCCAATTCATGCATTTTGTGTCCCTTTTTGTTAGGCCTTTGAAGCCAGATTTATTATGTGGCATTGAATATATAACAAACCAGGTTTCCATCAATCAAACCTGTCACATGACAAACCAGTGATCTTTCAAGCGCTCTTTCTACAAAGTAAGGTACAGAACGCTTGATGAAATACTTCATCCACACAGCTGTATTTGATCCATATGGTCGGGGCTCGGTAGGAGCACGTTCAAACGCCTTTCACTGTAAAACATGATTGTACTTTAATTGGGCATGAGTGGCAGCTCTATGCTTTTGGCAAAAAGACCACATGCACCTGCTCAATTGTTTGGAAAGGGGCAGGTAGGACAGGATAGATTGGTCTGCATGATCTTGATTCCCCCACAACTGTATTTGCTTAAATCTCCATGCCATAGAGGGATTAAGAAACAAAACCATTCATGACAGATGGATAAGACTTTTCCAACTTAAAAGAATTGTGGTAACAGACACTTTTCAGATGCTAGTCTTAGCACTCTAAAGAAAAAATGAAAAAGGTATTCACTCCTTAAGGACAAAGATATTTAACAATGCATGATTAAATATTTGAAAAGAACAAAAAAAGTTGGGAAAATGCCTGTAGCCTGAGAAAAGATTTTAGATTGCTTTTGGTGTACTTGTCTCAATGACAAGAACACTTTAGCGTGCATCACCTAAGCTCACACAGGTGTCTTAGCTGTTAATTATTATTCTGACTTTAAGAACACATTAAAATGTGGAATCCATAATAGTTACAATCTGGCATTAGTGGTTACACAACAAGAGACAACTGCAAAATAACACTCTCTATTCATCTATGGTGAAATTATGTTTTCAAATGCAGAGGTTTTTCAGAAGGTTGAGTCTGTGCTTGTTTAAGAAGTTCAAGACCTCCATCTCGTCCAACCCAGTCTGTATAAATAATGTTAAAGATGCGATGTACAAAAGCAACAAGAGTGATGAACACCCAGAAATACTTAAAGCAAAAATCTACATTATATTTTAAAAAACTGCACATTTTGAGAAAGATAAATTGATGAAAATTTTCAAAATTACAGCAATTTGTATCAGTATATTGCTGAAAACAAAACAAAAATCTATAAAACTACTAGAAGAAACACTAAAACTGTTTAGATTAAGACATGCTGTGGTTCACGTCAGTGTGACGGGGATTGATTGATAAGGGTGTTGGGCCTTATTTAAAAGTAATTTTCCCAATTATATAGGCGGTTTTCAGTATGGTTTTATCAAAACCATTAATAAAAGTTCGATTCTAAGTTAATCGGATCGCGTATTTTCACCTGCTGTCAAATAACGAACGGAACAGATGTCGACGGTAACCATGACAACAATATGCTGCGCACGCGCAGTATTATCAGTATCGGGCGGTTACTTCACTACAGGTAACATAATCACAGTATATTATAATAAACGCTTTTATAAGGTCTTCGATAATTGACGTTTGGCGAACTAGTAGATGCGCGAGAAGAAAAACGACAGGTTACAGGTTACAGCAATCATAAACAGAGCAGTTTATATATCCTTTAATAATTACTACGGAATAGACGAGGACCCTTTAAGTCATTGTAAAAGAAGTTCACTATTTCGCGATTGCAAATGTCTCTATTGCTGAAAGGCAGAAGACAAATTAAACATTAGTGCTGTAATAATTTATGTATAAGTTTCGTCTTTTCTCGTAACAGGAGAAGGGGCAACGCATTGGCGAACTGGATCCGCGAGGAAAATATCATCTAAGATTTGCCACTCTATATGTTAGTAGAGATTGAGTTTTTTTTTCCTGGAACTTTCTAAGGAATTTGAAACATCCTGCGGGTACCATCTATCAAAAAGACTTCTCAAGCCGCAATGGTGCGGGAATATGTCATTACAGCTAGTATGAACATAACGTCATGTTAGATTTTCTAAACTAGAAAAGTGTTGTCTGAGACTCATGATTGTCTTTAACCAGCGGCATCTACACAATCCATCCTTAACTCGTTAAAAGGCTTTACAACATTTTGGCACTAGATGGCGCATTCGTCTAGCCTACTGTACGTAAAGCGCATTTGAAGTCAAGGCAAGCAGAAAAGCGTAGAGCATTAGAAACATCTCTTTCTCTTTCTGACACATAAACATACGCTTACACAGAGAGAACGCAGATTATTAGAAATGAATAGGCTTGTTTTCTTTGCTGCATCCAACATTATGCTTTTCATCTAAAACGAATTTGTGTCCATATTAATATAATCGGCTATATATACAATTTAATAACAATCTTGACTTGCTGGCCACTATAAACAGCTTTGTAAACAACAGTACGCATTACTACAAAGTCGATTGCGATTTTGACAAAAATTAACTAGTAGTATGATTTAGTTTAAGCCGTTTGCCCACTTTGCATCCAAACGCAGCCCAGAACTATCATTTATTTGTTAGTTTCCAATTTGAAAACTTTATCTTCGCTTTGGGACTTTATCTGTTCCAGGAGAAGGCTAGACTCTACACGGTAAACCTAAACGATGATCTCAAGTTTCATGTTCTTCATGTTCCTCATTGAAGCGCATTTATTCTCTGAACGTTCGCGCACATAGTTTTCGCTTAAACTGTATAAACAATATGTCCTTATGAGTAAATACACTGTTATATGTCGTTTGGTAATACTTCAACGAGTGTAAAAAATATATATCAATAAAATATCCACATCCTTTATGCCCGAGAGCAGCAAATATCATCAAACTAACAATTAAACAACTGAACACATAAAAGCGGCAAGGATAAACAGCTAATAGCCCTGGATAATAAAGCAAAACAACTTTTTGGTCCTACTGACCCCTATCAGAAATTCAATCAACATAATAACGCCGTATCTTATTAATGAACGCGAGGATAGCGTTTCATGTTGCCGCTGCATGATCCAACACTTGATTACTTTCTTAACTCGCCTTCTCGTTTCAGACGCAGTCAATACAAAACCTGCTGTAATCACTCTATTCCGCGCAAAAACCTACCTTTACTGTCCAGTCGTAAAGGAGACCATTCAGCAGGACAGTGTCATCTGGGATGTTTTGGATAAACCCTCCGCGTAACTATTTTGCGATATTCGCCCGCTCTTCGCCAAGCTGCAGCTGCAAGTTGTCTCTTCAGCTTTTGAGCAAATAGATTAAATTATTGATGGTGGAAATTGCATGGTTGAGGTAATGGACTCCCATGACTGAGCGGATCCTTTGGAGTTGGGTTGAAGCAGTTGGATGGCATGGTGAGCGCTCGCGGTGTAGTGCGCATTGAGAGAGCTCTCCAGCTTGAAATGAAGGCTTCATTCCTCGCGACAACAGTAACTACTGCGTGACGTTGCAACATGTGACTCCAGCGCGAGCGCCAACCGAACCGAGTGAGACGCTTATTCCTAACGAATAACCGGAAAGTATGTTATTATGGCGTTTACCGAGAGCCAAAGAGCAACATATGAGAGAAACCTTTTTAATTCCTAGATGCGTTGAGTGTGAGTGTGCTTTTCCATAGGCTCTTCGTCGTTTCTTAAGTCATCGCATCTTCTCTCCTAAGTGCTCCTTCAACTGATTACCATTGAGTCAGTGGGGGCTTCGTGTTTAACAGTGAAGGTATATACAAAATATGATTCCTTGTTTACCAAAGTGAATCACTTAAGCTAATGCGAACTCAGTTTTGTTTCATTTTTGTTGACTAGCCTATTTGTATTTAGACATGAGAAACGTGAACACCTGAAATCCAGTTTAGTTTAATGTAGAAAGCTTCTTTTGTACAACCGGTCAGATAATAATTTATGGTTTTAAGTTATTACATTCGCAGTTCTCAGTTCAAAAGATAATTTATGGTTTTAAGTTATTGCATTTGCCATCTAAATCTCCATAGTTCATTCCACTTTAAATTCATAGGCTTTGCTGCCACAAAATGCTGCAACAGCTTCCTAATGGACAGCCGTTAGGTTAATATGAAACACCTTTTTGTGACAAGACTATAGATCATCTGCTGAAATTGATATTTGCAATTGTGACTCCACAAAGGTAGCTTCAAAGTAAAGAGCTCACTCCTTGCCCCCACCACATCAAGGACCTATTATTCCCTGGCCCTCTCTGTATGTGATATTTTAAACTATTGTCAGCTCGAGACCCTCTGTCTGCCAAAAGGAGCTTATGTGCCAGATGTTGGTTCATTGCTTTTAATACTATTCATTGTTCTTCCAGTGTCAGTTATATTCCTCCAATAATGGGAGCGGTTTGTTTGATATTTGTAAGGTAAATGCTCAGAGATGTTCAAACTAATAGGGTGATATAATTTTGCTATTCGACTGCAGCTTTACCGTTTATTCTATGCAGTATTTCACATGACCTTCCAGGAGGAGTTTAGGAGAACTACTCCTTGTTCTTTCACCCCATGCTATACACCACATCATTAGCCCCATGCTTTCACCAGGACTCTAAATCTCCAAGTGCTTTTGGATCTCGTCCAATGCAAGATTTATATTGATGAGTTTGGTGTATAGTGATGATGATTATTCTCTGCATAAGGTAATGAGGTGGAGCGGTTTCAAACCTAGCTGTTCCCAGCATGGGAGTGGATGCTAACACCTGCCTCCTCACACACACATACACACACTAACTCCCTCTCTCTTTATTTCTTTTCATCTCCATCTTTCTGTTTCTTACTCTTCTTCTCATCTTCTATCTTTTTGCACTACTTAACTTGCATACTTTTATGAATATACTTTCACCTTCACTCGTTTTGACATACTCATGCTTACAGCCCCTTCCTCTCTCCTATAGGGACAAGCCAAGTTGAATATAACTCATCCCATAGGTTCACAGGAGGAGAGGGCAAACCCTGGATGACAAAGAGTTGCATCAGCAATTACTGAGCGACATGACTCCAAGAGAGGTAAAATGCACACACACACA
>SCHK01358239.1:0-11121 GCA_004124795.1 Poropuntius huangchuchieni
TCCTTAATGAATACATTTTCACATTATATCAGCATTACAGACGAAATGCAAGTCAAAAAGGTCCCATATGCTCTCTAAAGTTTTAGAAATGCGTAAATATGCGTGAGTGTTGAAAGCGTGATAGTTTAGAGAGGACACAGACTAAAAGCTTCATGCTAATGAATGTTCGCACATTCAAACAAGACACCATCATTTGGACATAAGTGCTTGGGAAAAAGCAAGTGTCTGTTTTGGTATTTTAAAGATTTTGTGTTTTTGCACAAGCAGGACCTTCTTGCCCTTGAACTGAATTAACCCCACTGATATGGCATATCCACTCTCTTTTACACACACATACACAAACCGCACATGGAGAGACACTAATTGGATTTATATTATGCACACGGACAGTTCATGGTCACCTGGGTCTTTGTTTCACAATAACATCACAAACACATGCTCAGTCTCTCAAAAGCACTAATGCATGTTTTCTGATCATATTAACTGAACAACAAAGCCCTTGGGCAATAACAAAAGCCAGCAATAATTACCACAGCAGTAACGGGTTTCCACACATGCTTACAACTCACCTTCGTACACAACACAAGCTTCAAAATTTCAAACAAAGAAAAGTCACTCAAGATTCCTCTGCCAGAGCGATTTGGAGGAGCATTGTGACATTGATCACTAGCGAAGGTCACCCGAGAATGAAAATTCATTTATTCACACTCATGCTTTTTCTTTTGTTTGTGAGACAAATTTATTAAGAATATCCTGAGGGCTCTCAAGGTCCAAAAATGACAGAATGAAAGAAATGGTCAAATTTTATACTATAAATCTTTATCCCTTTAAAATCTTGACATGTGCACTATAGCTCTCCTTGGTGCATTCGAGAGTTCATGAGAAAAGTAGCACAGCCCAGTTTGAGAATTAATCATTCTGAATTATTGAATGAATCAGTTGATCCAGATAACAAAGTGGTCAGAATGATTCATTGAGGAACAGTTAACAGCCAGTGATGAATGAATTATCACACAAACGGTCTGTTTAACTTTCAAAGATATCATACAGCTTCAAAAAACTTTTATGATATTTTATTATGGCTTTTATGACACTTTTATGATGCCGTTGCATCCGTTTTGAAGCCTGAAAGCTGCAGTAATCATTCACTGTAATTGCGTCAAAAACACTGACCATTTCTCAGTCCATTTTCGAGAAAAGAAAATTGTGGAACGTCATGAAAGTGAGTAAACAATGACCAAATGACCAAATTTCTAGCTGGAAAAAAAAAAAAAATTACTTATTTAATGTGGAAATGCAAAAAATATAAACCTGCTGATCCTGTTTGACAACACATAACATATCCTGAAATCGTAGTTTGCTTCCTTTTTACCAGAAATGACTCACAGACAAATTAACCAGAAAAGGTAATAAAAGAAAATCAAAGTGTGCAGCACAGTGATATCTGCACTGCACTTACGCAGGTCAGACCATAATGAATCACTCACTATGACATCATGAATGTACACATCATAAAAATATTGATTTCCTGCTAAAACTCCCCTTTCTTCCTGTTAACTGGCACTTGGACTTTATAGTCTAATTTTTTTAATCAGACATTTTTTATTAAACCTGCACACTAAAAAAAATGCATTTACATTCCCATGAGTAATACTTCCTACCTCAAAGCAAACAAATGAGATCCTCCTCACAAGGTGCTGCAATACCTGGAGAGCAGTACCAGGAAATGATTATACTAGAAGCAGTGTTTGCTCACTCATTTGGCTCCGCTTCACTCTGTGTGTACTATGTGTGTGTGGATTGAATAAGAAAGGAGTGCATTTAGACACGTAATACAAGAGCTCAGTCTAATAGCTACACATAATACATAACCCTTCTAACACAGACCAGCTTTGTTAGTTGTAACCTTGCACAGTCATTTAATATAAAAATGAGATATTATTCCCACAGGCATCTCTCGTGTCTCTTAAACATGCTATGCCCGTGATACAGGCGCTTAGGTTCATTATCTCAACAGATTCGATAAACATTCCACGGTAGACGGTATACCTGATTATGTCTGTGACCTGTGACCTTGTACGATATGCCCCATTTGACATCTTTTTTAGAGACTGGAAGAAAAAAATAAGATTTTGCGTGTTGGAACTTCATTATATTTGTGGTGAAGGCATGTAAAACACGGGTTAGTGAAAAACAGCCGTGAAACTGATGTCAGAGAGTGGCAACTCCAACACAATAGTGTATCCGAGCCAAAAAGGAAAAAAAGAAAATAGCTCTTTGTCACCCTCTGTCATTTTTTTTTTTGGGGATAATGTCTTTCTTCAAAGAAAATAAAGTCACTATGAAATAATACAGACAATACGGAATAGCAATGAGAAACAAACAAAAAAAATAATTCAGAATCTTTTCTTCCCTAAGGTTACAATCTGTAATATTACATATCTTTGACACATTTCTGCTCCACAAAACATCTACTGAACAGAATACACTACCGTTTGAGATCAATAAAGAAACAAAAATTAAAGAAAAAAACACTTTTATTATTAAGTATTAAATTATGTATTAAATTGATCAAAAGTAACAGCAAATACATGTTACAAAAGAATGATTTCTGAAGTATAATGTGCCACTGAAGACTGGAGAGATGGCTGCTGAAAATTCAGCTTTGCCAGAGAAAAAAAAAAACATTTTAAAATAAATAAAAAAATAAAAAATAAAAAAAGTTATTTTCTATTGTAATAATATTTCCCAATAATAGTGCAGTACTTTATCTTTGATCAAATAAATGCAGCCTTGATAAGCATAAGAGGTTTCTTTCAAAAATATTTAAAACACCAAATTATGAAACACTCTTTCAGGGCTTTAATCCCAAAATTTACAATCATTACTGTCGCTTATTTTGGTTATCATCACATTCAGATTCTCATATTCTCTTCTTGTTTGCATCAAAGCCCAAAACTAACAGTACGTAAACAAATCATTATCCGCCAAATGAATGATACAACACAGTGTACATTTACCCTGCTAAACACACTTTACAGTTTAGGATTTTTGAGTTACCACTGTTTTTAAAAAGTACTATCACAACATTTCATCAAAGTTGATTCGTTTCGTAATAATAAATGTCCATCTGACGTTCATCATTTAAGACTAAAGGCCATCCTGACACACATAAATAGCCACTAAGCCAGTCTCTACAGAAGAGCCCACTTCATCTTCAGACACAAAGCCCTGTGATTAGAATTTGGTACTGAAAAAAGAGACACAGAAAGAAAGGGAGAGGGAGCAGTATGTGTCGTGAAGTGTTGCTATTACCGTCTCCATGGGCAACTAAAGAGGAATCCTGCCAATTCTGTGAGTAGGTTGTGTCTGGGAGGGGAGTGCAAAGCACAATCCTTAAGGTATTATTCTAATTCAATGTCTGTCCAAGTCTGCGGGAAAACATCCAGAGGAGAGAGAGGAGCATTCAGCCCGCTGACAGCCCAAGAGAGCGCTTCTACCTGGGGAGAAACCCCACAGATACCCTGCCTGCTGGAGATACCACATGTAATAGAGCACCTTAGCATGAATCCATTTAAACGAGCATAACCGATGCCAAGAAAACACCAGGTGCATGCTACAAACCTGAACCTGGGGGAATGAAAGCTGGCAATGACACAGAAAATTCTTAGTGGAATAATTTCATTATTTCTCTCAAAACAAATCGGAAAAAATTAAAATCATTTAAGTAAGATCAGGTGGTTTCACATAGCGTAAATAAAATAATTCATAGAAATAAGTCATCTAAATAAGCAGAAATCAAAAGACTATCATTTTTGTTGTGCAGCAAGTGATTCCCGAGGTGTGTAAATTCAAGGTCCAGACGTCTCTTTCTTTTACTTGATAAATGTAGCTAAACAATCCGGCCTCACAAACTAGTTTGTGTAAAGCTGAGAAAGCTTAGTAGGAAGCACACGCCACCCATAAACATGGAACGAGAGCAACAAGTATGACCCTTATAATCCTACATGCCTAAAACTCTGGGTTTTTATATTGGATCAACATGCCCAGAATGCAGTGAAGATTTGAGCGACTGCCACTTTATAGCATGACTATAAAGTAACTTCAAGACTTTTCAGTTAAGTTTTAATTCCATCAGTTTTGAAAGTAAAAAAAACCATTCTCTCCACCGTGTCTCCACTTTACCATATTATCAAGCTAACCAGGATAATTACTGCACTTGCAATTAATACCGTGACCAATACATCGGGATAATTACATTTTGTGCCAGTTGCGCCTTTCTCCCCTCTGCTGTAGCCTACATCTCAATTAAGTCATTCGACTTGCTGATTATGATTTTTATGTTTGTCTTTCATTAGCAGGTCCTGAAAAAAAATCAGTCCTGACTGTTTTAACCTTCCTGCAAAGTCCTACTTCCATTTATAGCTAATAACTAGATGTCTGTGTCTAATAATACGCTTAAAATATGCCTATTGCAAACTCAGAATACAATCACACTCTCAGTTTAAATGACAATGTCCATGTTATATATGTGACTATTATTAATTACAATAATGAGGTGCGATTACAAGCATTCAGTGTGAAGTGACCCAAAGCCACAACTCGTGACAGTTGGAGTCTTTCTAAAGAAACAGCGAGTGTGTGTTTCAAAACCTAGTAAGTGGTCTACTTAAACACAATTTTGGGGAAACATAGGCTGTTTCGCTTGAAAGAGGAACGAAGATGATACCAGCATGGCTACATAAGACACCTGTTAAAAAGAGGTTCAGATTACTCACGGCAGTTCTCCTCGTCGCTGTTGTCCGAGCAGTCATCGTCATCATCACATCTCCATGGAGTCGGGATACATCTGCCGTTCCTGCATTGAAACTGACCGCTTTCACAGTCCGGTTGATTTCCTGTCATACAAGAAGTTTTGAATAAATGCAGGCTCCAAATTTTGGGAAAGATCAAGTATTTTAAACCAAGGAACAACCTTCAATATTTGGTTACATCTTTACTTTACCCCAAAGGATGTCAAAGACAACTGTTGCGTGACTTACAAAGTACAATGTTATACTTTTATTATAGATTCACATACAGTACATCACAAGTTGTTGAAAACTTAAAAATTCAAAAAAGTTTTGAAAATAGGGGTCATGTGTAGACATTATTAAATTATCATTTAGCACATTCTTAGAAATTGCTGACAACTGTACACTTAACTATTAGTTCTTTTAACAGCTGTAAGGCAGTGCTGTCACAGGAAAATCGATGTGCACGTGTACAGTGACAGGTTGCAGTAAATATGATCATAACTGTAGTCTATGAGAAATGACACATGTTCAGAAACAATGATCTATCTGAATAATGCGCTAGACACATTCATTGGGAGTAAAGTTGCGCTAGTGTGCATGCGTTACTTTCAGTGGTGTACTACTATCTTTGAAGTACAGACTAATGCATTTATATTAAAAATCGCTTCCTTTTTAGTAACCCCGCAGTGAACACGGCAGGACAACAACAACGTGTACTTGATCAGATCGCAATTATTTACAATGCAAGCTGCCTAAAGAGAGTTACGTTACATAGCGCTCTAATAATGTCTCGTCATAGGAAGTAGATGCACGCGGCTGCGCCGGTGTTTCTACAGCATCATTCATTTACATTCATAACAGCGGACTGACAACGTAAAACAGACACTTACCGTTTACCAGCAAAAACCCCACGAGTATCATATGTAAAAGCAGCAGTTTCCCTATAGCCGTCCACATCTTCACAAATCAAGGCGTTGTGCTCATACGAAATATAAAAAGGCCGTGCAGTACAGTCTGTACCTCCCTTCTCGGTGCAGCCTGCGCTCTGACTCGCCACAAGCTCCACTCTGCTTTCGATACCAGTTTGAATTGATGACGCCAACGCTGGTGGGCGGGGCCATGCGTGATGACTTGCACGTATGGGCGGAGTTAACGTTGAAAAATTATACAAAGCATTACGTGTCATCAGTCTAGTCAACTGAAGAAATGAACAGATTCGTGGACGCGGTGGAGTTGAAATGCTGACATACAAAATCTAGAAAAGTGGAAATGAAAAGTTTTGGACTCTTGCTAACGTAATATGAAAACATATTTAACTTTTTAAATTTTTATTATTAAGTTAAATTTATATAAAGTTAAAATTATATAAATTATTTTGATGGGGTTTGCTTATTTAAGTTAAAAGTATTCATTTATGTAGAGGTCATTTCCAGATAACCTTGCAAAAACCCATGACATTTCTTTATATTTTCTAAAATGTTATGTTTCTTCCTTTTCAACTATTAATTAAGTGCATCGGAGTGTTTTGTGTTACTTTTATGTTATTTAATTAATGTATATTGCATTATTTTAGATTCTAGTCATCTTTAAGGTAGCTCCAGGAACTGGCTGGCATTATAAACAGGAAGCTGTCGGAATTGCAGCGCTATGATAAATTGTTCCCCCTTCTTAAGTGTGAAAAAAGAGAATGAAAGAAGGAGAGAGATGGAGAGAGAGAAAAAGAGGCTGAATGTTTTTCTCAGTTGAGAAGGCATCACCATCAGTCAGTTTTCTTCTTTTCTCACATGCACTGAATTGACTCTTAGAAACAGCTTCCTCTGCTTGGGTTCTTTCTGAGAGATTACTTTTACTGCGAATCTTGCATCAATTTCTGCTGCATGAAATGCTAAGTTAACCATAAAGAAGCTCTGTAGCTCATTTTCTGTTGTGAAAATAATCATCAATCATCAAGGAGAATTCAACCCACAAACCTAATTTATATATTCTCTGTGGCCTACTTGCACATTATCACCTACATATTATTATAGTTCAGAACACTACAACTTTAATTATACTTGACCCCATGAAGTCATTATAGCAATTGGCTACTGGCTCTCCCAAACTTCCTGCTTTAATAGTAAATATGTTTACAAAGGAAAAGAAAACTGAGAGTAAACATTAAATATAGATATATACTTCACGTCTTTAAAGGCAGTTGTCTCAAAATGAGGTTTTTCCTCATGCACTGAGCCAGAAATTTCCACTTTGCACTTACATGCACCAAAATTTCTCTCAACATTCTGAAGATTTTAACAGAGGGGTTTGTTCACTTATCATTATAACATTTTCTTCCTAAAACATGTTGCTTTTTTTCTAGCTGCTGATAGTATTTTTTTATTTATGGACTAATAAAGAGTGATATCCAAAATCGCTTCTGTAAAAGCCTTTAACTCCAATGTCAACAAAATGAAAAAAGAATTTTGCTTCAGATTTCTGTTAAAATTTATGCAAATTAGTGCATATTTAATTAGATAATGCCATATTTGTATATTTAAACATAACATATCAAAAAACTTGTATTACAAACAAATTGTCTTAATGCAGTGATTAACGAACTTAAGAAGTACGATGAATGACAATATCCATTCTATTAATCTAGTGTCTGTAGTTGCTTTAAATGCAATTTAAAATTTAAAAAATGAAATTTAAAAATCTTTGCCAACATCAAAATTTGAATTTTTGGTGTCAATGACATTTTGACTGGTCTATGAGTCAAAAGAGGAAGAAAAATTCAAAACTGAAAAATTGTGTGAGGGTATGAGAACATAAGAGCGGAGGTCAGCTGATCAGCATTTTTCTCTCTTTCAGTAGCAGAACTCGCCTAAACTGCCAGAACTGCTCGCTGCCAAGCTGCTGACCCAAAAAACAGAGAGATGTTTAGTCGATAACTGGCCGGCAGCCCACCAGCTATTCAGGTGAGAAACAGGTTTTAAACGTCAGTGCATCAAAAGATATGACAGTGGAGAACTAGTGCACTGCAGTAACTTATATGAGAAGCAACGGGACATGCCTGAACAGTGGTTCCCTGCCCTCTTTTAAAATGCAGGTCGACTTTAATAGAAACCCATTATTTGAGGAAGCATATGGTTGTTAACGCGGTGTGCTTAGCTTGTCTATTTTGCTGTGGTTTGGAAGTTTGATTTCAGTCGCTGATGTTTGAATAGTCTAACGATTAGAGTGTAATGAGGCATTTTATACAAATCACCTCACTGGGTAAGAGAATGTGAAAGGGGAACCTTGGAGATATGCATGAATTCATCGCTTTTGCCAATCAGACTGGAAAGTGTGAGTGCCCTTATTATCCCTCAGACCCGAATCACGTTTTTGCCTCTATGAATTCTCTTTGTTACCCGAGCATGAGAAGATGTGCTATTTCTGACATAGTGAATCATTGTGAGGCTTTAGAACTGAAAATGTATTAGTATTACATACTAATAAAATGTATTAGTTATTCATTATTTACCGAAAACACTGGATTACTTACAGATGTATATGGAATATATGGAACGTAGCACATCATATGGACCATTTTTAAGATTCTTTTATGGTTTTCATCACATTGAGTGATTTTTGAAGCTTGAAAGTCTCCATTAATTGTAATGCATGAAAAACAGTGAGTACTGAGTACAGTTGTTTTCCAATAAAAGAAAGAAAGTATGAAACAATATGAGAATGCTAGCATATGATGTTGTTTTTTCAAATGCAGGGATGAGTCAATATTATGCTTTGTGGTAATCAACAGCATCTGGTGATTACCTCAGGTTTCAAACAGATTTGAAATTATACTGAATCTGGAATAATAATGGAAGCTGAACTGGTTCACGTGACCCGATTAGCCTGCTGGCAGATGTTGGAACTGCACCATCTGCTTATATTTCATGTTTTACCAGTTTTTGGAGGCTCTTAAAAGCTTGATATAGACTTTTCTCCCATTTGCTGCCTTTGACATCACAGATCAGAATAGTCACTAATAAAAGTTTTAGAACTGTGAACGTTCTTGTGATGCCATCAGCCAATGAGATTTGTGATAACATCATTTTCCTGTGGTTCCAAGTAATTAGTAACATGTGATTGGCTCAAAAAAGCTGGAAAAAAAAATGGTACAGTACTACAAATGAAAGGTCTGCACAAATATAAAGAATATTATGACCTAAAAATGAACACATCTAAATATAACAGCACTCTGTTACAAAGACTTCTTAAACTTAATTTATTAAACTTCTTTCACATCTTCTATCTGTGCCCAAGTGATAAATTGACTTGCAAAAGGGAAGACTCTCAAAGGTGGGTAAACGCAGTCACTTTTTCTGTATTACTATCCTCAACTGAGAGATTGACATTGTGATGGAAGCTGGCATTTGAAAGGTTTGTTCTTATAATACTGATAATCTCTCTTGCTTTCCACACTCCACACCGAGGTATTAAAAAAAACTGTTGGCTATTGGCAAGTCATACAGGTTTTTATTTTCTTCTGCTGGCTTATTGAGTTAAAGCATTCAAAGTATCAGTTGCTATCCATAGACTGTTAAGTATAACCAAGATTTATGATTCTCAGGTCACACTGACTTTTCATGAGACCTGAGTTTTGTTAGATTCTCATCAGAAATTGTGATATAAAAGGTTGTGTGATGAAATGACAATAAATTACAAGGCTAAGTAAAAAGACAAAACAATAAGGCAGAATTCAAGTTCAAGTTTGGAGTACATTCTTTGAAAGAGCATCAGTATTGCATTAGTGAAGCACATAACATGTTTAATTAATCATTTTATGCCATAACAGTGTACACTTTCATCCCAAATAGCAAACAAGCGTTGCAACAACGTTCAGTCAACATTAACATGTTATTTAAACCAATATTGCAATCCAGTGTTGGTTTTACATCACATCTGTGTTCTGCACCCTCAGTTAATGATAAAACAACATTTAAATTGAAATCTCGAGCAAGCTGATGATTAAGATGAAAATCAACAATTCATCATTGTCACCATTTGTTATTATTTTGATTACCTTGAATCTGACACAGTGATGATGTGACACTTCCTTTCTAAAGTCATATTCATGCGATCTTTGTCACACATGCACTTCTTCATACACTGTTTAACATGAGTATGCTGTCTATTCCTACAGTATCTGCTCTAACATCACAAGGGTGCATAATAATAATCAACTCGTCTAAATGCAAATCATAAGACGTATTTTGATGATGTCTAAAGCATATGGGATATAATTTCCCATAATACATCTGACTGCCCAAGGTTTAACTCTTTAGGAGACAAGACCTGAGTATTTTCATCTTAAGAAAAAAACATCCAGGGGAAATAACCGAAGCTGTAAATGAAATATTTACAACCAGTTCCTCAGTAACAAAGAGGGAGATTACAAAACTAGTAAGGAGGAATAAAGGCATTAAAACTGTGAGGATTTTAATATCTGATTGTTTGTATTTCTTTCTTCTATAGAAAACATTTTGTAAAATATTTCATTTATTTTTCTTACAGTGAAAGCCAATGGGGTCTACTGACTTTTATTGTATAGAAAAAAGTTGATATATTCTTCAACATTTTTCTTTTTAGAAAGAAAATCATACAGGTTTGGGTTAACCATCCCTTTAAAAGGGAGCATGAACGCTCTCCCTGCATTTTTTTTTCCATGAATGGTCACTTTAGTTTACAGTATGTGAAATCAAGGTAATAGAGCCAAAGAGGTCTGTCTGACCCCAGAAATTCACTCATGTGTAATGATGCTTTTACAGTTTCACCCAGAGAAGGAATCTGACTTGACAAAGGAGAAAGAACGATAGGGCAGAGGGTGAAGAAATGGACAGAGAGAGAAGGAGAGAAAAAGAGCTGACTTTTTGTAAGAATGAATGACGTCTTGCTGAACTTACATCTGAACTTCAAAGGAAGGTCCAGAACGGAGTGGTGGAGAAAGAAATAGAGGTTAGGGGTGAATGTTTGGTGATGAGATGGCAGTTCAGTGGCCACATCACATTGTGTGCTGAGAGTCAAAGGCAGAAAGGTGACTCAAAGGTAAAACAGAAGCTCACAAGAGAGTCTACAAAGAGAGAAAAGCTGACTAATTATACTCCACAGACATTTGTTGCTATTGTGTCCTAGATGTTGGTTGCCAGGGTGTTGCTATGTGGTTGGCTAGAGGTTAACCAGTGACATGATGAGAGACTCCACTGAATGCAATGCTGCATTCAAAACTTTTTGCTGAATTCAGTAAAAAATGACAAGGCACCTCGTTTTTAATTTAAATTTAAAGGTGACATATCATGAAAAT